>VDFB02077781.1:0-22245 GCA_007258455.2 Sequoia sempervirens
GCCTCTAAATAGTCAATTTTTCCTTCTATTCAGTCAAACAACTTGTTTCTTAGGTTGGGCGAACTTGCCCTGTCTTTGGGCGTACCTTCCCTATAGAGGGGTGTACCTTCCCTATAGAGGGGCATACATACCCTCCATAGGGGTGAACCTTCCCTCCAAACAACCTTTTTCACCTTCTAGAAAACCTTTTTCATCATTCGTTCAACCATTTTTAGCACTCGTTTGCACGTTTTGAATACTTGTTTTCCCATTCTGAGCAAACGTCCCCCCATTCCAAACACCCTTTCATCATATTGAGCAATCATCCCCTCATTCAGAGCAGTCATCCTCTCATTCAGAGCAGTCATCCCCTACTTGATTCGAGCATCCGTTTCTACCTATTTTTTTCACTAAACAGGTGAACTTTCCTTTATCCTTTAGCGTACTTGCCCTCTAAAGGGGCGTGCCTTCCCTAACTTGGGTAAACCTGCCCTCCAAATGACCTTTTTCATTATCTGTTCAACCATTTCCAACACTCGTTTGCACATTCTGAGTACTTATTTGCCTGTTTTGAGCAGTCTTCCCCCCATTCCAAATACCCATACCCCATCCCAAGCATTCATTTCCTTGATCCAAGCAACCATCCCCTCATTCAGAGTACCCGTTTACCTGAGCCGATCACCCATCTTCTACCTATCTTTCACCAATGGGAAAACTTGACCTATCCTTGGGCGTACCTGCCCTCTAAAGGGGTGAACCTACCCTAACTTGGGTGAACCTGCCCCCCAAAGTCATTTTCACCCTTCATTCAGTCATTTCCATCACCCGTTCACTCGTTCAGAAGGCCCGTCTCCTCAGTTCGATCATCCACCTCCTTGTTTCTAGTCTTTGTCTCCTCATTCCAAGCATCCATTCCCCATCCCAAACATTCATCTCCTCATTCCGAGCATTCATCCCTTGGATCTGAGCAGTTGTCTCCTTGATCCAAGTAGTCGTCCACCTATTTTGAGTATCCGTTCTCTACCTATCTTTCACCAAATATGCTTGGGCATACCTGCCCTCTAAAGGGGCATACCTGCCCTACGGAGGGGCGTACCTTCCCTCTAAAGGGGCGTACTTATCCTGCAGAGGGGCATACCTACCCTCTAAAGGGTTGCACCTGCCATGCAGAGGGGAGTACCTACCCTCTAAAGGGTCATACCTACCCTACAGAGGGGCGTACCTACCCTATTTTGGGCAAACCCACCCTCCAAACAACTATTTTCACCCTCCGATTCAGTCATTTCGAGCACCCATTTTCCTGTCATCAACAATTTTCTATAAGTCATCATTTCATCAACCAAACCACATAGGTGCTTCTTATAACATCATTATAGTCCATATCTATCATCAAATAATCCATCCCAATAATCTAGACTTTGTTTTAGGGGTTTTGATGTTTATGTAGGAACTTCCAAAGGCCATAACTTTTGACTCGGGTGTCCGTTTGGGCTGAAATTTTATGGGTGGTTACGTTATGAGGTGGAATGTGGGTTCCCAATAGGCCATTAGTTGGTTGGCCCCTATTTCGACACATTTTTTGGGGCTTCAAACTTTCATCTTGACCCTCAAAATCGCAATTTATTATTTTTTTTAGTTTTTGAAAAATCATTTTCGTTAATAACTCAGAATGCGTGTCTCAAATTTGGGAGGTTAGTTGGAAATTCATCATACCATAGTTTTAGGAAGTTTTTGGGAAAAAAATGGACTCTCAGATATCCTTGTGTAGTTTGCTAAAATGGCAAAATTTGACAATTTTTGAAAACTGCCAAATCTGGAAAAATATGATTGTTAGCATCTTACGTCCTCTAGTTAAAACACCTAAACTTGGTTTAGAATCAATCCCATCATGTTCTCTGATCCAATGCCAATCTGAGCTTTAGTCCATCTACATTCTCCCAAGGTCATTCATTCATCATCTAAATCATATAGGTACATCATCCGAATGCATCTCTAGGTTACACATCCCTCATCATTTTCTCAATCCAAATTTGCTAAACTTCGTTTGAAGTTATTATCCAAATTGAACTAGGTGTCTGAATCTGATCATCATCATCCAAATCTTCTTAGGATTTTCATCCGTCCTAAGTTAGTCATCATCGTCGGCTTGATCAATCCACTTTCAATCTCAAGGTGGATTATGTGTTGCAATCATCTATCTATCATTTAATCTGATCAATCAACATCCTAAGTCACCTAGGGTAATCTCTGGATGGGGTTTAGATTCCCTTTCATCATCCTATCTGATCCATCATTTGATCTTATCTATCATCTCATCGATTGATCTTATCCGATCTAACCCCAACCACATCCCTATCCAATCATTTTTGGCCTAATCAATCTACTTCCATCTCGAAGTAGATTCAGTGTTGTAGTCATCCTTTGATAATCAAATCCGATCATCAGAATCAATCCCATCACATCATTCAATCATCCTAATCCAAACTTTAATCCAATCCCAATCTGACCTTGACCTAAATCCTGATTTGAGCTTTAGTCCATTTCCATCCAAAATATTTGATCCATCTTATTTATCCTTTCATCATCATGAATCCTTATCCTCCATCAATAGTAATCAAGGGAAACCCTAATTATGTCGACTATGATAATGAGAGTATTGTTGATCATGAGGTATATGACATAGATCCCATTGACACTATCATTGCTAGCAAGCTTTCCCCAACTGCTTTCCAAAATCTAATCACCCCTTTGAGTTATTCGGTTACATCTTCATCCACGCCTAATAATGCTCCTTATGACAAGGGATATCCACTATCTTCCTCATCCGCATATTCGTCATGTCCTTCATCTACACCTTCCTCTTATCCAACACCTACATCCCCTTATCCTAATCCATCATCCCAATATTCCTATCCTAATCTACCATCCCAATCTTCCCATCCTAGTCTACCACCCCAATACTCCTATTACAATCCCTCATCCATGTTCCACTATCCTAATCCTCAATACCAGTCAACCTATCCTAATCCAACATCCACACCTTTTTATCTTAATCCTACACCCCCATCAACTTACCCTAATCCAACATCTGTATCTCCCTATCCTAGTCCACCATCCCAATACCCTTACTAAAATCCACCAGCCATATCCTCTTGTCCTAATCCGTAGTCCATGTCCTCCTATCTTATTTCACAATTCCAATATCCCTACCTTAATCCTCCATCCAATCCTAACCCTCCATCTACTCCCAATCCTATATCCAATCCCATTCCTCCATCTAATCCTAGTCCACTACTCCATAATCCCAATCCTTCACCAATCCCTAATCCTTTATCTATGCCCATCACCTTAGCCAAGCCTAGAGTATGCAAGTTTCTCACTCTAGAAGTTCTCCAAGGACTTATGACAAAGAAGACACCCCCAACTCCACATCATGAAGTCGTGGAACCATGCTATCCCAATCTATCATCCATGGTCATTAGTGATGAGACTCCTCTCCATCCAACACCTATCATTGTTGTTACCACCCCTAGCACCATTCAAACCATTGAAACCATCACCAAATCCATCGAACCCTCATCTCCTATTCTAAGAGCCCCTGAACCCATCGAAGAAACCCAAATCCAACCCACTTCTCCCACTCCTAGTATCACTGAAATCCATTCCCATGAATGCCTTGAATCTCCCATCCTTCTATCTCCCCCACTTGAGGAGTCCCTCCAACACTCCATCATCATGCCACCCACACAAGATGAGTCATACCAAGAGCCTTTTCCAAAGCATACCAGCATATCTCCTTCTCCACATCAAGATCTTGTCATCCCATCTAGTCCATCTCAAGATCACAATCCTCCATCCACTCCACCCCATGATTCCCTTGACACTCAAGATCTAATTGCTCCATCTCCCTTGAGCCCTTATCTCCATCTCCATTGCATGATCCCTTATTTCCTATTGCCACAAATCTAGATCCTATCATATCACCTAATCCCTCTCTTGATACCACCCATCCAGATGCTGCTATCCCATCATCTCCATCTCATGATCCTCCATCATTGCCTAAACCTACCTATCCCCTCACTACTTTTATATTCCCTTGGTACTCTCACATTCTTCCATGGTGTTCTCCTTGCAGAAGAAAAACAAAGCATATATACCACCCATCATCCTCTGCCTAATAATGGACTAGCATCATTCTTCCAGAATAACAAAAATCCCATCATGGATCAAATGCTTTCGAGAACATGAGCTATCGAGGAAAAGGTTTAGGCCTTCATGAGCAAGGTATTTTAGAGCCCATCGGATCAAAACAAATGCAGCTACATGCAAGGTCTTGGATGTATCTCTCAAGACTCACAATCCTAAAGATGTTGAGTACAACCTCTATACATCCTCAGCGAGCCTCTTCCAAAGAAATATAGGCTCTTCCCATCCTCCACTAAGATCATTTCTTTTGCCATCCCTCCTCCATCGTGTAGCCTCAAAAATCCATATTTCTCCATCACGATCCATCCATTTTGGGTCCCTTACATCCCTCATTCACCATCTCCCATCCTTTATCTACTCCATCCATTCTAGGTCTTTATTTCCCTCCACCCACCATCACACTTCCTCTAGGTCCTACGTCTATTTTGGGCCCTTATATCCCAAAATCACCTCCTCCATCTCGTCCTATTCATCCTTTCATCCATCCAACACCTATCCATGTTACCCATCATAAAAATCCCACTCTCATGTTCCCTAATCAGGATCAACAAAGGTAGGTACCCACACATCCTCCATCCACACATCATCCTCAAAATCCTACCTCCATCACTCCATTCATATTTTCTCCATCTCATTCATCTCCTAGCACCCATCCCATTGCTATTAAAAGTACTTTGGATGCCAAAGAAAAAATGCATACATCTAAACATCCACATGAATCTAAAGCTCCCCATGTCCCCTCTAAAATATATGGTGAAGAAAAGAAAAATCAAATCCAAAATCCAAATCAAATCCACAGGCCACAAAGGCCCACCAAAGCAAAAATCAAAACCATGTGGATCCCAAAGAAAAAAGATGCAATACCTTCAAATGAAAAATCCATAACAACATCCAAAGTTGCTAATCCAAAATCTAATCATACACCCCTTTCATCTCCTAAATCTGTTTTGGGTAATTATGTCTCAAAATTCACTATCCCATCTCCTCCATTATCCCCACATTCTCCATCCATTAATCCTCCTATCCTTTCACATACACCACCATATATGCCAATGTTGGTCCTAAACACATCTCCCCATCACACATCCACCCCATCATTCCATCCATACACTTTCCAACATCCCATCCATTATCCTGCATATCTCCCCCATCAAATCCCTTTGATCCATTCTCTTGCATAATCTATTTATTCTAATAAGGTTGTACCAACATCCAACAGTCGCTTCAAACATGGGCTCTTAATACTTCATATGGAATTTGATGCTTGAGTCCTTCATCCATATCTTTATTGCATGTATTCCACATCCACTTATCTTCCTCCCTATCCTTATCCATCTCCATCCGCATTCTATCCAAAAATCAAAAAAGTCAAGAAAATCCAAAAGTCAAAATATCAAAAATAATAAAAGAGTAAAGAAATGAATTAGATCCAATGGGTGAAAACTTGGCAAACAAGATAAATTACCATGATGAAAACACGGAAAATAGGCATCATCATTAAAATCTACCATCGATTTCATTCTGAGTTGGGGTGTGCATCCCCTTCAACCATATCCTCCATCCCCTACCATCCACATCTTATCTTGCCAAATCCCATTTATCCCAATCCCTCCATCCTCCTTGTGATCTTGATATCAATAGGGGAAAACATATAAAAATTCTTTAGACACCTCTTGGAATACATTTCCCTCATCTACACACTATCCTAATCCTTATTCACATTCATCTACCTTCCTTGTCCACCCATCATGCTACCATTAATCTCCCTTCCATATCCATGCATCCATATCCATCTCACTCCCTTATTTTCCTATCCTTCTATCTTCCATCTCTCTTGCCTCATCATGCATGACATATCTAGAGTGAAGGCACCTCCTTCTTTGTGACATAGTCCTTGGAAACATCATCCATCCATCATAAAAATCCCTTCAGTCTCCCCATCCTTATCTTCCCACCTATCCTTATCTCCTTACCAATCCAAAAAATATCTTTCATCTCCCCATCCTTATCTTCCCATTTATCCAAACAATCCCCTCCATCTCCCTATCCTTACCTCCCTATCCGTTTATCCCTATTCTCATCCCATCTCCTAATCCCTTGTCATTGGTATCTAGCTATAGGATTCTCCCATGTAATCGATGCATTCTATCTCATCATCATCATTCCCTTTCTTTTAAACATCTTTTCCAATCTTCATCATATCATCATCCCCGTTCATCTTTTGTTGAGTCATATAACTATCCCATCCCTGAGCATCATTTGATCACCATCATCCTATCCTATCCAACCAGGTCTATCCTATCTCATCATATCGGAACCATCAATTTATCCCCTTATCCAGGGTTATCTCATCATCCTTTATCCATCGTTTGTCTTTGGCCTTTTGTCGAACTACATTGCCCCACAAACTCGCGTGAGCAAAGGTTGATCATTTGGAATCTACCCTGAATCCTTTTGTCCATCTATCATTGTTGTATCTATCAATGGGGTCTCCCATCATCCCTCTTACCTCTTTTATCCATGGCCGATCATCCACATTTTGTATGAACTATAAGGGGCTCTGTGCTTAGCTTTCCGCGTAGGCAAAGGCTAATCTTTGATTAGCCCCTGAGCCCCTAGGTCTTTAGGGTGTCTCAGTCTCATGTCTTGTCTCTCTTGTGTCGTGTCATCAAGTTATGCCCTTATCTAGCTATTTATTAAGAAATGAGATCCACTAGTTTCATGAGATCCAATCATCTTCGAGTATCCTGCGTCATATCGATCTTTTAGTTTAGTATCCATCTTTGGTCTCAATACGATGCATCCGTCCTAGCCAGACACAATCAATCCATCCATCCTCGTCATATGGCAAAGGATGTTTGAAATTGATTGCAATCTTTTGATGCTTTTGGATTTTGTTTATCGTTGAGGCTCACTGTAAATCCCTTGTCATGTGGTTGCGCCCGATCCATCATATCATGGTGTGCTTTGACTAGTAAACATAGGGGTATATCTTGATCTTTTCTTTGTTGTTATCTTCTCGGTTGTCCCATGTTGTACCCACTAAGACTCCTGCGGTCTTGTGTTATGTTGGGGCATCCTTTTGTGCTTGTGGTTATTCCAATGCCTGATCCAACCAAGGTCTTTGTGACTCTGGGGTGTTAGAATAGCCTTCTTGTCTGTTGTGTTTGTTTTATGCATTAGACACAAATAGGCCTTGGTTCTTCATACCCTGACATCTTGTGTCTTATACTATAGCAAAAATCAGTCCTCCGAAGATGGAAAATTTGAATTAGGATTGCATTTCATCTCCCATTCCATCCTCTTAGCTATCAAAAATCCCCCCATCCATTCCTCTTTCATCAATCTCCCTCCCCTATCCATCCAATCTCTTACCATCATTTCTTCATTCTTCTTAGAATGATATAGATTGGTTATTCTAAGCATCTTGTCCCCCATCATTTTTATTCCTTTCATCCATCTCACATCTCAATCCAATCCTCATCAATTCAATCTCGCAAAAATCATCTAATCATTTACTTGGTCGTATTCCCATCCTTGCTACAAGCCATGATCCAATCATCACCATCCTCATCATCATCAGGATGTATCCTTCCCTATCCTTTGGTTTTGTTTCGGGATGTATCCTTCCCTCATCAATAACCCTTTTGTCGGGACGTATCCTTCCCTATCCTCGTGTTGTTTTAGGATGTATCCTTCCCTCATCAACAACACTTTCATCATCATCATGATATATCTTTCCCTATCCTCGTGTTGTTTCAAGATATCTCATTCCCTCATTGATAACACTCTATCTATCATCCACCCATTTTGGCTTGTAGCTTAACTAGGGCAACATCCCATTTGTCCTTAAATCCATTTGTGCTTCATCTATCTCCTATCGTTTATCATACTCTCTTATCCATCACTTTGCATCATCTCCCTCACCTCCTCTTGCATCACATCATCCATTTCAAGAGCACACCCATGTTCTCTCTTGAACCCTGTCCTCTCAAGGGGACATCCTCAATCTAACCTTCATCAGAGCTCCCATCGGCATCTTCCTTCCTAGTCACTCCTTTAAATGGTAGGGGCATCTTTTCCAACCTAACCATCTTCTTTTGGGTTATGTGTTTTAATATTCTTTGAAATGATGCTACTCTGTAATACCATCTCAAAGAGGGGAAAAATGTAGACACCTAAATTTGGACACTTAAATTTGTCCAAATTTGTCCCTTTTTGTCAAAACATCCCCTTATCCACGTTAATTAAGTAATATCGCTATTATCTAATTAATACCCTTAATTCTCCTAAATCCCTAAGGTATCTAGTTAAATAATTAAATACCTTACCCTCTTTAATCCCCCTTTCATCAAATGAATTAAATAAATGGCTTGTTTATTTAATTCCTCATTCATCCTTTTCTTAATCTTAATCAACCTCTAATCTCATCATTAGGGATGTGCATATTAATCACTTGATTAGGATGTGTCACATCCTCGACTTGCAAGTTGGCTTAATCTTCATTAAACCCGCGATTATCTTGTCGGTCACAATCCCGATCAGCGTCTTGGCGTCGCTCTCATCCCAATTTTAATTCGGCTTTTTACTAACATGTGAAATTTTTAATTCCGCGTTTATTCTCAGGAATCTTATAACTTCCATCACGAGTTAGAACGCTTTGACATCCATCAACTTTCGCGTGTCAAAGTCTTCTAGAATGTTGACAATCACATCACTCACATGTGGGTAAGTCTTTTATCCTAAGTACTTCTTGTGTCCTACATCATTTAATATTTTTTATGTTAGTTGTCTCATGTTATAAGATAAAGACACTTATCATGATCTTGTATAATCCTATCTCCCACCTTGTATTTATAATCAAGGCTCCTCTTGCATATTGCAAAGCATATCATAAAGGTATCTTGATTATTCTAATCATCTTGTACCAGTTATATTCTTGTTTGGTGGCATAAAATCTTTTGTTTTTGCTTCTCTCTTGTATGTGTGAAGGTTATTTGGTTTTTTATATTGATGATCCTAGTTGTATCTTGGTTACTCACTTCAATATGGTATTAAAGCGTGAGTGATTCCAACATTTATAACTCGGGTTGTCTTCCATTTCATTCTTCACTTTTGGGTTCTTACATTTCTATGCTTTTGGTGATCTTTCGTCCACCTCCAGCCGCGAAGATTTAATCATGTTATTCCTCGTTGAATTACATTTAATCTAGTGTGTTTAGGCTCCATTCACGCTTTTGTCACAAGCAACTTCATTTTCATCAAATGTGTGTTGTGGTAGGATTGTGCCTTCCTTTGTGTTTTGTCCTTGGGTTCTTCTCTTTATATTTCTTCATTCATATTTTATTCTGATGATGTATTCTTTGTGTTCTACTTTTTTCTTTCTTCTACATGCCTTAGTTTCTTTTTCCTATGCTTTCGGGGTTTTAATTTTGGTTTCCTTTTAATTTTTGGGCACATGTTTGTACTTTTCTTATTTTATTTTGTTTGTTTCTTTGTTTTTTTTTATTTTGAGGGTTATTTTGGGATTGTGCCCTAGTTTATGCATATTTCTTCTCCTCTCATTGTGGGTTTCAAACGAAGCTCATAACTTGGAACCTTGGTTCCAAGTTCCCATTTCCATTTGGTTCTCATCTTCCATTCACCATTTTTCCAAATAAACATTTGATTTTGTTCTTATATTTCAAATTGGACCTCGAGTTCCTATATAGTCCCCACTCTTGACCTACCAAAGTCTTCTCTTCTTCCATGAGGATCTGAGACACCAAGTGGAACAAGAACTTGGATCTTAGTACGACAAAGTTCAATATTCCTCTACCTCATAACCTTGAAATATAATAGAAACATTCATGACCATTGAGTTATAGGTTTTGAGTGGAACCTAAGTTCCAATTCCTTTCTCATGTCTGATCACACCTCTCATGCATTCTTTCCACTTTATTCATTTCTCATGACTTGGTTTCAGAACTCGATTAGAACTTGGAACTTGGTTCCAAGTTCATCCATTCCTCCCAATCCATAAAACCTACTTTCCATCAACTTCAAAATGCAATTATTTTTGAGCTTTTGCAGATACAATAAGACGGAGTTCGAGTTCTTAGTTCCTTCTGACTCAGCTTCCCCTTTCCTCATAGACTATGCATTGTTCCTATTTCAAGATTACCTCTATTGTTCAAGATATTTGAGGATACATAATTAGGCTATATTAGCTTGGAATATTTCAACAAAAGGACTTTTAGGAGGAGATACTCCCTGATCAGAATCATTTGCAAACTCTAGCTTAACACACATACTAGATTCCTAGCCACACTTCAATTCCTGGGGGAATTGGATTTTGGCATGTTCTACCCCACTATAGCCGGACACTAGGACTTCAATAAACCAAGATTCGGAATGCTTTTGGGCATCAACCCATGCCTTATTCCACACATCCTTTTTCTTCCTTTTGAGGCCTTTCTAAAATTATAACTTAGGATCAAAGAGATCTTAAGATAGAGGAAAAATAAGAGCCAAATTATAAGGTAATTCATGACTAGGAAGCCAAGAGACCAATCCTTCACTAAAGTTCCCAAGAACCTCACTTTCGAGAATATTTACCTATGAAGAAATAGGAGATCTCATTACTCTTCAAAGTAGAGTGATGGAAAACTATAATGTGTGCATACCATGCATGGATGCAGAAGAATACATTATGTCATCCTCAAAGATAAAGGTATTTTATTGGGACTAAATAGTAGCGATAGTATTCAGATATTTGACCAATGTTATGCTATCAATAAATTTGGTATGGCATCATCGTTATTATTTATTGGAATGACAAGCCACCTTCTAGGTTTGACAAAATGGTGTTCTAGGGGAAGCCAATGGGAAGAAAAGGGCATGGGAATATTATACCCAACTGAAACTAAAATATTTCAAGGTACATTTCAAGAGGGTAAGTGATGATTTCAATTACCCAATCATGAAAAAATTGAAAAGAGATGATTTAGTGAGGGTTTTTGTTACACCTCGGCGATATTACCTGTTACTATTACCTTGTTTGATTTAAATTGTTTGAATAAATAAATGTGTTTTATGGATCTTTACATGAATGTGTTTTATGAATACTTATGTGAATATGTATAATGAATCTTGAATGGAAATATGATGAATAAATGATTGATGGAATGTGATATTTTATAATGATTCTAACTATGAAATGTATGATGCATTTAGTTATGTTGTGTTTGCCTAACTACTATTATGATGTGCCAAGTTGAGTGCAGGAACATGTTTGAACCTCCAGAAGAGAGGGGAAGTATCACTTAGGAGAAGAAATTGGTCTGGTAACCCTTAACGAGCCTAGCTAAGCATTCACACACTCACGTCCTATTTGGTCTTAGTGAGTCAAGTTAGTTTTAGGAAAAAGGTAAGTAATCTTTGTTGTGAATGATGTGATTGAGAATTGGGATTAAGTCTTGAATGTCACGTGACAGTCTTTCCTTGTATGCTTATTGTGGTATCAATGAGATATATGCATAAAATGTATATATATGTATATCTATACATGTCTATGGTAGACTCATAGATATGAGTGACTACATACACAAGTATACGTAGGTAAACGTACCTACACATACTCATGGATAGATTACCCATATCGTGAGTCTCCCGATTGCACTAAATTGACACACACACACACACACATATATGCATCCATTTATGTTGTCGATGTAAATGCTTATGTTTGAGTGTTTTATATACCTATAGGCATATTTATTAATATATAAATGTGCAAGTTTATAGTAATATATATATATTACTATATATACAATTATAATATATATATATATATATTATAATCATATATATATATATAAATAATACTATTCTTTATATTTATATATTATATAAATATGTTTGTTATCAAAATATTTGTTAGAAGCTTTATGAAATGGATATATATATATTGATATATATACATATATACACACACACACACATATATATGTATATATATATATATGTTAATATATATATATATGTAATGCATATGTATATGTAATATATATCATGCATACATATAATATGTATGTATATATATACATACATTTATATATATATATATGTAAATCATGTATATATACATATATATATGTGTCTGCTATATATACATATATATATATATACATATATATATATATATATGTATGTAAATATATATATATATATATATATATGAGAATTAATATTTATTAATGTAAACCTCAAAGCGCATAAGATAAGCGCTGATTATTATTGTTAATAATGTGTAGCAAAGCACATATTATATCATGTAGCACATAAAGCTTAAAGTGCAAATTTAAGTGGAATGTGAACCAATGCATAATGTTGGTAAGACCAAGTCAAACAAAGAACATAGCATGTAGGATAATATGCTATTATCTAAAAAATTTTAGAAGGGAATTAAATGTTGTTTGAAAACTATAGAATATGTCAAAAGGGTTGCACTATGAAGGTGGCACCATAGTTACTAGAGTTTGGAAGTTAAAAGAAGTCTTTGAATACACATAAATCTGCAAATAGTGTTTAGACTGAGTCAAGTGCAAACTTGGTAGCATTTTGTAAGGGAATTCAAATTAGGAAACTTGTGTTGAGCTTGTTTTCCCATTTATCAAGTCGACTCATCCATTTAAATGGTGAGGACTACAAGGTGTTGCAAACCTGTGAGTTAGACTAATGAGTTGTTGCATGAGGTTAGAAAGGTGGCATAAATGCTAACTTGTTTGTATCCTTCAGTTACTCACAAATTAGTATAAATATAGGTGCTCCTTCTACCAATTTCTACCCTTATCATTCTAATTATCTTGAAGCTATTTCGCTATGATTTTTTATTTAGAGAGTTGAGAGTTATTTTTCTATATCATATTTGTGATTATTGTGAGATTTAGTGAGAAGTTAGAAGAGGGTAATCATCATTCTAGGAAGGAGTTCAATCAATTGGAAGCATTATACAAGCATGCTAGTTTCTATACCTTTGTTTTTATGTTGAAAAGGTTAATTTACATTGTTACTATGTTGGAAAAGATTATTTTGAATATGTTGTGATGTTTGTTAAAATATTGCATGTTTCTTGGTTGTGCATTATGCTCTAGAACCTATTGTAGTTGTTATATATGTATGTACCCTATAGAAGGGAGTTTATTTGAAAGCAAAGGTATTTATGCTATACATAGTTGTCATCACTATAAGTGGGATGTCTAAACCATACTTATATATCTAAGAGTAAGAAGTTACTAGAATCACCTTGGTAGTAAATTTATTTTGTTTATGAGATGTTATGTGGGTTATTCCTGGGTTTAAGTATGATACATGGGAAAGGGGGTAACCTAGGTATATAGTGTGAACATTAATCCAAATCAAGCTAGGAAGGTGTGTGAATAAGAGACGTTTTAAAGATCCAAGATACTGAGAGGGGGGTGAATCAATATCTTCTTAAATTTTTTGATCAAATAGCATCCAATTATTCCAATGTAAACAATAATAGAGATAAATAAAAGCATTAATAGAACATGAAATTAGAGAACACAAGAACACTAGGATTTTTACATGGAAAACCCAAAATGGAAAAAACCACGGTGAGTGTCAGCTCACAATATTATATAACCGGTTATATAATATTACAAAATGGGTGGCTCACTACCAGGACTCACTGTCCAGAAAAAAAGGCTCACTACCTACAAAATTACAATGATTGAATGGCTTTCAGCCAAAAAATGAACTGACAGAATACACCTAATAAATGTAGATTCAATTCCAAATAAAGCTTAGTAAATAGACTTAACACATTTCATCATGTTCACACTACTTCACTTCTTTGCACAAAATCACACACACATTCTTCAAAAACTGTCTGATATATATACCTAATCTTCTTCACAAGCATCAATTAGGTCGGCCTAATTAGATGCACTTCATATTTACCAAAAATATTATCTGTCGGCCTCAAGCTTCGAAAAAGGATAACCCACTCACTTCAACAAGTTGGTATAGACTTAAAATAGGTTGCACATATATCCGCATGACTGAACTATTTTCACCTTTATACAATTCACCAAAAAATTCGGCCAGGAATAGAATTCAAACCAAAAGACAAAAACATTTTGTACAAGCACCAGATATGTGAAATCTTGAAAGTACGTGCTCCCAGTATCTACAAACCATTTCCCAAAACCACAAGCAACAATGCTCACCAGAAAACAAATGCGGATCAAAATCCCAGAGGATTTAAGCAAAATACCAGTTCAAATACCAGACTAGAATACCAGAGTAACTGTAGCCTTGATCTTGCAGTTGCAACTCATATATCATGGTGACATCAATGACAAACAAAAAGTAACAAAATGAGACATTCTTCTTCATTTTTCCAACAAGACGTCCACTCTAAGTTTTGGGTGATGAATACTTTGGCCAAAGTAGTGTAAGTAGCCATTGTTTACATTGTTAGTTTCATTGTGATCCATGATTACATACTAGGTTGGGATGTACATACATGTAGGGGGTTAGCCACTATATGTTAGTTCTAGAAATGTATAGGACACAAAACCGTGCTCAAAAAAGGCTATTATTATGAGGTTATCAAACCAATCTCTTTGTTGAAGGTAGGGCCATCTTACTAGTTAGGTAGATGTGCGGGGGACCATAATAAGTCTGTGGTTAGCAGAAAAGTGCTTGAGTGATGCTTCTCCTCATTAGTTGGTAGCCAAAGATTTGAGGGGGACTTCTTGGACCATTTATTCTTTATATATTTTGTAAGCTTGTTTAAGCTATGTGTGTATCTTGTATCCATTTATATGGGAATTGTAAATATGAAATATCATTATGTATCATCATTATTTGAATTAATGAAAGGAATTATTTTGTATGCAATGGGAAAGTTTGAAATATGTTCAAATGTACATTTATTGTTCAAAGGAAAATAATGTTTTTTATTGCTCTTAAAGGTTAGATGCATAAACTATTCACTTGTGGGTAAAACATAGGAAATTTTACTGTGTAGAATAATGGGCATGTTACAATTTTTTATGAGGCAAAGCATTGATATCTAGGTGGGGACACTAGTTCCTTAAATTCCCCAAGTCCACTCACATTAGAATAACCTAATTTTCTATAATCCCATTCTCACTCCCAAGATTTTACAATGAAAAAATCATATTATTATAGTTCACTGGAAAGATCATAGAAATCCATCAGAAGTTTACCAAAAAGCATAAGCCTAGAGTTCAACTTCCTTTCATTTTTGGATTCCATTCATGCCTAAACATAGTTTTTGTTAGGGAATATGAAGAGGAACTTTAATGCCTTAATTTTAAGATATACAATAAAAGGACAAGCTATGACCTAGATGGAAAGGTTGATAAATTTTTTTGGTTAGAATATAAACATCAAGATACAATAGAGTACTCTTGGGTTGATTAACATAAAAATTTTGAGGTAAGAAAGAGGGGATTTTATTGAATTTACCTCAATTAAATAAAATACATATGGATGGAAGAGGATATCCCTAAAGACATAACCGATAACATGAACATCCTAGACCTATCTTATGACCTACAAAATGTAGACAACATGTCTCTACCATTGGTTGATTGGGCCACAACTAAAGTAAATGATGTGGATAAGATCAACAAGAATGTAATCAAATTTATTTTTTGTTGGATTCAATTCCAGAAGGGATAATTAAAAAAGGGAAAATTTTAGAAGAGGAAAGTGAAGAGTGAATTGTGAGTAAATTCATAGTGTAGAATAAAAAAAGAAAACAATAAAGACAAATAACACACAAAATTGAAATGGAAAACCTAGTAAAATTATACCAAGAAAAACCATAGGAAAATATCTCTCATATTTTATTTCTTAAAAATATTCACAGTTACAACAATCAAAAGTACAAAAAGATGAATTCAAAAATCCATAAGAAATTTGAGTTATAGATTCCTTGTTGAACAAATTTTTCCAAAGTAGAAAGTGTGACTCGTGTAACTACATGTCAAACATTTGTCAAAATTACCATAAATAGTAAGTCCAAAAATATTTGACTTCAATGTCAACTATTCGTCACTACTAGAATAACAATAAAAATGACTTCATATTGCAACATTAATCTCCTCTATTAAATAGGAGGTGATGAAGGATACTCCCCTTACAGACTAAAACTCATAATAGCAACATAGGTTTGCACAACAAAGATGTAAAGAGAACAATAATATTTTATTAATACTAAAATGGAAAAGTATTACAACATTACATGGGATTTCTTATTATAAAAGCATAAAATACAATCGATCAAATATGTAGATTGGGAATTCAATCTTTGCTTCTCTATCTCACCATCTTCCTCCCTCTTTGGCTATCTTTGGTTAACTCTTTATATCGATATCATCAACCAGGTAGTTATCTTGTTATCAGTATCATCAACCATCAACTTTAGGTTTTATCTCATTTGGCCAATAGTTACATTGAACCATAACCACAAGTATTGTCATGCCAAGTGTCACTTCCTTATTCTTCAATCCATCACCTTTAACCAACTCACATCTTTGTTCATCCTTTACCGCTAAATCGCACGACACCGCCCTACCGCCATCCTTCCAAATTGCCATTGTGGTGATCATAGGGTTACCACTATACCACATGGTATCGTGGGCTTGGTACCACGATATCGAAAACTTTGTTGCTGAACCATCGTGGGGTTGCAGGTTTCCCGCTATACTGTAGGCTTCCTTATATGATTGTTGTGGGGGTTGCGGTGTAGACAATGTAGAAGACCTTGGACTAAACCTTACCACCAAACCAACAACTTCTAATTTAGACCTCTACAGGATTGTGATGTAGGATATTTTTGCTCAACTAAGTGTTTTATTGGCTTTAGAGAGCCTTAACCAATCAGTTTGAGCAACCCTTTATTTAAAAGAAGTAACACATATCTTTTTGGTTGATGCAAGATTTCTCATACACCCTAGATGCTCCTGCATCAGGAGGAAGGGAGAATCAACCAAAAAACTCATGTAAAAGGTTGATAAGGCCCTAAAATAGGTAAAGACAATAAAATAAGTAGAAAATATTAGGGTAAGGGTAAGTTTTGGAGCTAAACCACTAAAGAAGGATTTTCCAAATCAACTTGAGGTGATCATCCTTGAACCATCTTTATATGTAAAAATCAATCAAGGAAAGCTCAATTTTATCACCTCATCCCTAGAGACAAATACAACACCTCCTACAAAATAATCATTTGGTATGCTCACTACTACTACTACCCATAACACTATAGACGCATAAGAGATGGAAAAAGTAGAAGAAAAATTCCAAATTGGAGAGGGAATTTTGTAGATCCCACTATCTCCCCTAAGAATGATCAGATCACAAGAGGGAATAATTTATGTGGAATTAAAGGAAGGTATGGATAATAAAGAAGAAAAGAGAGATGTGACCAAGTATCCTATTCAAATGTCTCCTCCTTCCCCTCAACATCATTCTACAGTGCCTTCTCCTCCTTCTCCAAGGTAGCAAGGATTTGTGCAACCTCCTCTGGTCTCCTTTTTACCACCATAATAACAAGGTATTATAGACTCAACTATACAAAATGTTTCCATTGGCCCAATTTGACTTAAGTTGGATTTTATAGCTAGAAAAAGGATTGAACAAGTACAACCTTTGGATTTGGTGGTAGTGTAGGCAATGATTAAAAAATAGAAAACTTAGAAGAATCCACAAATCTTGTCAACTATAATGATGGACTAGAATAAGGAAAACTTATAGAGATTGCAACCTTATAGTTGATAAAGATGCCTCTTATATGACTCCTCAAGATTTTGAAGTAACCCAGGTCAACTTTAAAAAAACTAGGGAAGAAGAGACAATTATATTGGACATAGTTGTAGAAACATTACAACTGTGAATGGTAAAATATTAGGCCACAAAGAAAGATTTGAAAGAACTACACCAAATATGATTTTTTTTGAAATTTTTGAAACTCTAGTAACTTTAATCCCAAGTTCCTCCATATATTCTCCAATTTTGATGAAGATGAGCAAGGTGGATAACCTATAGGCCATGAGGCATTTAAAGAAAATACACTTGATAGTTGGGTAGACATGTTAATAGAAAAAAATTATGCACAAATAGGGCTTTGTTGTAAATTTCATCAACAAATCTCCCATCTAAACTAGATATTGGAGTATTTTTTGTATTTGGTCAAAATATGAAGATGATATGTATGTGCATGCTTTTCCCCTACAATGTGAAATAAATAAAGTACCTTTTAAGGTACTAAAAACCAATAATATTTTATAGTTGGGTGATGAAAGTTTTTTTGAGAGAACTATTAAATATATAGATTTTAAGTGAGATTTATTGATATAGTTTAAAAAAAATCTTAAGGAACAAGATGAGCTTTGCAAGGTAAGAGATAGTTCTAAATATTTTGTTAACCATCTAATTAGCCCAGATATGGTGAATATGAAATATCATGGGGCAGCCCTTGCTACCAAGTGGGTCATTAGGGCCCTTGATGGGAATGAAACTTGGAAATTTTTAGTCAGAAATAACATTTCTCAATTTGTTCCAAAGTTGGATAAATTTTGGAAATCACTCCCTTTCATTGATTTTCTCATCACCAAGTACCCAATTGTGCTTGTTGGTTCAATGGTTTTTAAAAGTATCTGGAGGGCTTGGGAGTTTGTGAGAGTGAATTTATCCTAACCTCTTTTAATTGGTTCCAATAGCAATTTGATCCACCCTAATAGATCTATTTGGTGGAATCTTGAGCATAATGGGAAGCCTCTTGCATTGTTGCAAGGTTGTTCTGCTAAGAAGTGGAACCAAGTGGGAATTAGAACCTTCAACAACATCATTAGATATGGAAGTTTGATTGCTTGGAACTAATTAAAAGTGGAGTATGGCCTTCCCTGATCCAATTTTAGAACTTACTCTATTATCAATGAAGCTTGCAAAGGGTGGCTAGGAAAGATTAATCCTAGGAATTGGAATGATAATCCCATTGAAATCCTTTGGAAAGACTCTTTTCCTCTTAATGAAGTGAAAAGCTAAGATCATCTATAAAGAATTAATTAATTCTATCACACCTACTGAGTACTTAAATAAAGTTTGGAATTGTAATTTAGATTCTATGGTGTGGCAGAAAGTGTTTTTCTCTCTATGGATTAATGTGATTGATGCTAAAAATACTTGCTTTAAATGGTTGATTTTATTGCAGAAAGTTCCTTTTAAGCTGAATAATGCTGACATTGATGTTTGTAACTTATGCAGGGTGCCTAAAACCTTTCACCACATCTTCTTTTTTTGTTTTTTTGCTAATGAAGTGTGGAATCTATTTTTCAATGATCTTAACATCTGGAATGTGAATGATAGAATCAATTGGAAGGAAATCATGGTTTGTATTGATACAAAAATGAATAAATATTTGTAATTATTTTGGTTCTCTTTAACTTTTGAAATTATGTGGTATATTTGGAAGGAAAGAAACAAGGACAAGTACAATGGGGTTTGAAGGGAATTTACTGAGTCATGCAAAAGACTCACCCTCTTTAATGTTGCTTTGCAGGTTGTAGCCACCAGGGAGATTCCAAAGAGTAAATTCCTGAAGCTCATAAGGGATGGTGTGATCTTGGTCCATCAGAAAGAGGTCAAGCATGGACATTCATGGTAGCAAGGACAACCTAATATGGAGATCTTCTTGAGAACATTGGAGGAATTCAAAAAGGAACTCAATGAATAGGTGGATGCAGTGAAAGATAATGGGAAACAAAGGGCCCCAAGGTTTTTCACTAGTGAGAACTTTGTGATAGATGAGATTTTCTCCACTGATGAGAGAGATGCTATCAACACTCTGGTTAGTTGGGGTGCAATGAAAGAATGCAATAAAAATAGGAATGAAGGTAGATCATGCTAAGAAGACCTTGTGCTCACTTTAGGCAACATTAATCTGTTTTGTATCTAACTCTCTATAGTTGTTTTGACCAATCTATATCTAGCTCTCTATATTTTTGTATTTAGTTGTGATATGTAGCTAAGAATACTGGATCTACAACAGTGATATCTAGTTGTGAATTTTTTTCTACAACAATGATATATAGCTAATGGTTATTGTACTTGGACTATTCATACTATCATTAATATAAAAAATATATGAAAGATCACACCATAAGCTCAACATTTGAGGTACAATAGGTATTCAAAAATAAGGTAGAAGAATTGGACAATAAGGAAAATAGGTATTTCGTAGACCAACTAATGAAAATCAAATCCAAGTTCAAGGGATTACATGAGTATCTTCATGAAATGAATAACCAAATTAAATTTTCCACCAAGATATGTGAATATTCAAAGTTTAGGATAGATCATCTAAAAGGTTTGAAACTTTTGAAAGATTGACTAAGTTCTCAAATGCATATTTGGAATACAAGATTAGAGCTCCACAAGGTGACATTTTTGGATTTTGAATTTGAATGGGTTTTGGCACCAATTCAAATTGGTAGTCAAGTTGATGGATAAATATTCTTTGTTTTATAATAAATAATTATTGAAGTGGGTCTCACTTAATATAAAGTGGACTCTATCTTTTCATGCAATTGATCTATATTTTGAAATAAGTTCGTATGCCATGCAAATAAATGAAAATTCATGCATGCGTTAGCTGTTTGTTATATGCTTGTTTTTAGCTGATAGAGCTAGTCACATGTATTTTATGTAGGTGTTAATTTCAATTAAGCTTTGTAAGTAGTCTCTCATTTTCTCTATAAAAGGAACTACTAAATATTGTAAAGGGGCTATTTATTTTGATATTATTTTTTTGTATTGAGATGATAGTTAGTTAATTTTCATAGTATTTTAAGAAAGAACTTTTGTAAGAATAAATCTAGCTTTTGTGTAGAACTCTTGTTAAAGTAGTAAATATCTAACTTCGTTCATTTGTTTCTTGTATTTGAATGGTAGGGTGCTCTATATTCTTCTTTATGTGTTAAAATTTGTGGAAAGTTTAAGAACATATGCATGCTAAAATATGTTATTTTTTGAATATTAATTGGAATGATCATTAAATTTATGTGTGAAATATAGTGATTTGATGAATAATAATTCTAGTTAATTATGGAATCCATAGAAGATAACATCTAATTTTCTTGAAATTGAATTAATGTTGATTTAATAAAGTGGGTTAGAATATATTACTATGCATTTTATTACATAAAGTTTGAAATTATTAAGATAATCTATTTATTTATTTATTTTTTCGTTATCCTAATCTTTTAAATTTTCTTTGAAATTGGGCAAAGTAGGTTAAACTACAAATAAATAAAAATACAAAAATAAGAGTAGATATCATCAAATAAGAATTTTTCTTCCATATTTAATAAACCATAAAGGCCCCTTGAACAAACCATCCACATCAAACACTAAGTAAAACCAACATTTTGTGACCCAAATGTAGAGACCTTGAAGACAACATATCCCATATCTATTGTCTTTTCAAGAGAGGTGAGATAAATTATTTCACTTGTGTTGTATCATTTCATTTGAACCATCAATAGGTCACCCCTATGACGTACCAAAATAAAAATTTATCTATGGATATTTTGGTCCTAACAATCCCTAGTACTATGACATGTACAATTACCTCCATGATAAAACCTTACCACCCAACCTGTCATGTACACAACAAAAAAAAATTATCCATCATTTATCCCATTTCACCATCCTTGGTAGAAAATTATATCAAAGGATATTTGATGATATATTACTTAGATGTATTGATTTTGTAGAGGATTATCTCACATTAAAAAGATACATGATGATATAAATGGTGCAAAAACTAATGGTATTATTGTAGGCAAAAAAATATTTTGATTATGCCTACATGAGTTATAACTTCTAGATGAATAAAATCTCAATGTGCACCCGTAATTACCTTCATTCACACTAAAAATTCATTTTCCATCATTACAATAAGAAGCTAAAATCTCAAGATTTTGAGATTGGCAATCTTGTCCTTTAGGAAAATCAAATAAA
>VDFB02077782.1:0-45597 GCA_007258455.2 Sequoia sempervirens
ACATGTCCCCTAATCACTTGTGTATCACCGTCGAGTATAGATGTACACATAGGGAAAAAAATCCCTCAAACCCTATAGGTCACCAGTCAAGAAATTTATATCCCAAGCCCATATGTGTAGTAGTGTTACCCTACATGATAACTTATCCCCATACCTAAACAACACCTAATGCATGTCATGATATAGGTGGGTGAGTACACATAGTCCTCATACAAACATTGCACCCTCCTCTAGCATCCTCACCAAAAATTTTCCCCAACTAACAAAGAAGCCCCTTGATTGATGATCTAAGACTAGTACCTTGTCAATCACCCCTACCCATAGCACTAGTAGTTTTTCAAACCTCCCCATATTTGTTTTAAGGTCATTCTCTCCATCCTCTACCCCAAGTTCATCTATCAAGAAGATCCTTCTCAGTGCACTCTCTCCTAAGTCAATATCATAGATAAATCTTTCTCCGTAGATTGAAATCCTATAATCCTTAGGACATCCTCTAGATTGATTATGATCTTCCTAATTGGCAAGATGAAGACACTATGCTCACTATGTCATCACTCCATTGGTGTAGTCATCATGGATAGATTAGACCACAAATTGGGTATATGTGTGATGTACCATAGGCCCACTCCACCTAAGAATGCATCCTCCTCCTCGCTCAATAGGTCCCACAACATCATGGTCATTGAGTGTCCCTCTCGTGACATCAACCAGTCCAACTCCTCTTGGATCCATCAAATAGATAGCATTAGATATAACACAAGTCACCCTACTTTTTTATTTACATCATATGTGCCACACTATCCCTCATTTGCACAATTTTTTCAATTGCACTATATTTATTATGACATGTAATTTCATCAATCATGCTACACTATATCATATTTGTGTGTTTCTACATCAAATGTGTAGCACTTCCTATGATTTGCATACTCATTTGTGCAACATTTCCTATTAGATGAACCTTTTTAGCCTAAGTCATAGATTTTATTAAACCTAATTATACCCCTCATTAATACACATAGAACTACCCCTAGTGATCCAAATGTTAGGCACTTACCACTGCACGTGACCTGACTCACTATTGGAAGACTGTAAGGAAAGACTTTAGTGCAAAACAGGCTTTCCTAAGGTCAATTCACTAGGGAATAATGCAGGAGTACTTTTAATTCCAAATTACAAAACATTAAGATTCACATGTAAAAGGAAAGAACAAAATAGACAATAATATCAACAGAGAATGGATACTAAATTTACTTGGGAAAACCCTTTCGGGAGAAAAACCCACCACCAAAGAAAGACCACTTTATTCATAGTAAAAACAAATTACAATAAAGCTACAAATCCTTTCTTCATAGGTATTTGTTCTCTGATAACACACAATAGCTATACAATCGGCCAACCACAATCAATCGCAACACTGTTACAATATTCTTCTAACATATAGTACACTCCACTGAGACCAATCTTTTTCCTTCTCTCTCAACATGCAACACCAACCGGTCCCCTGGTTTTCTACTATACAACCTTTGACCTTTCGACTTCCAGGAATCTACTGTTCAAACCGATTCGGTTCACTTAACTACCAAGAAGCTCAACCATTGACAGTATCCCACATTGACGCGAAATATTAATAGTCATTAGTTTATAAACAAAAGCCCGAAGACTTTAGGTATCCATGGGTTAGTCCTTTTGTTACTAATTCACTCATACATCACATTTGAATATCGTACCAAACTGTCGGTTGTTCCTTGTGGTCTCCACCAAGACACGTGTATATCACTTGTGCAATTCTAGAGAATCAAGATGGGAATCTACAATATTTGCAACAAGTCTTCTAGAAAATACTTAAATATTTAACTCCCAACTTCCAAGTGGTACCCACATTCGTCGACATCCAAGTCACCACCGTACGCTGTCGTCACCATCTACGCAGACCAGTCCCACCAAACCATCAACTTGTCGCTCAATCAGAGAAAACACAAACTTCACAACCCCCAGTCGAAGGTTAGGAATTTCCTAAACACCATGACACTAAAGGAGATCGGCTAGTTGGGAAGTTAAGTAACTTCTAAGGTTAGAGATTGCAGAGATCCCACGACCAACACAATGTCACCCAGTTATCATGTTTTAGAACCCCACAGCATAGGTTACAAAGTTCAAGATTTGGGCGATAGGCCAACAATGAAGACCAACAAAAGGGAAAAAATGCTAAGTCTTGAACAAAGATACAAGCCAACTAGTTGAGACACAATTTCCAAAAATCTCCCACTTGACAAAGACTTATTGGCTTTCTCTAAACTCGAAGTTAATGAAGGTCATGGGCTCCAAGGCCCATTGAACTAACACACCACCTGTACTTATCCGTGCTCACGAGGTTTTTCAATGCATCTACAACATTTTCCAGAGTATCCACCCTTTCTAAACTGACCTTTCCATCCTCCACCATATCTCGTACAAAATGATACTGCACATCAATATGTTTCCTCCTGGCATGGAAAGTTGGATTTTTTTCCAAACAAATAACACTCTGACTATCACAACAAATTGTAATCTGCCCTGCATCAAACCCAATGTTAGAACAAAAATGTTTTAACTAGATTACTTCCTTATAGGTGTGCATAGCTGCCATGTATTCTGCCTCCGTAGTGGACAAAGTGACTACAGCTTGCCGCTTGCTCATCCAACTAACTACACCACCATTCACCATGAAAATATATCCACCGGTGGATCTTCTACTGTTAATGTCCCCTACCCAATCAAAATCCACATACCCATGAATGTTGAGAGTCCTTTGTGATTCAACCAAATTTCCATGGTAACACAAAGCATATTCTAAAGTTCCCTTTAGATATCTAAACACTCTTTTCATAGCATCCCAATGTGTCCTTCCTAGATTTTCTATAAAACAACTAAGTACTCCCACTACTTGGGAAATGTTTGGTCTTGTATAGACCATTGCATACATTAAACTTCCAACTGCACTTGCATAAGGCACTCTGGTCATGTCCTCCATCTCATAAGGAGATTTTGGACAATCTTCAACAGATAGCTTTGTTCCTTGCAAAACTGGAACAACTAGCTGCTTGCAATCAGTCATACAAAATCTCTCTAGAACAGTGTTAATATACTTACTTTGGCCAAGCCAAAGCTTTATGCTTTTCCTGTCCCTGGTTATTTCCATCCCCAGAATATACCTAGCTGCACCAAGATCTTTCATTTTGAACTTTGTAGACAACTGAGATTTTAAATAAGAAATCATAGACTTACTATTCCCTATGAACAACATATCATCAACATAGAGTGCAATAATAAGAATCCGATCATTTTCAGTTTTGAAGTACACACAATGATCTGATTTTGATCTTACAAAACCCAGTGACAAAACAAATGTGTCAAAGTTCTGGTATCACATTCTAGGCGACTGTTTCAAACCATATAGAGATTTCTTTAACTTGCAAACTAGATTTTCTTTACCTTTTTCCACAAAGTGCTCAGGCTAGGACATATAAATTTCTTCTTCAAGATCACCATGAAGAAATTTTGTCTTCACATCCATCTATTCAATCTCCACGTCATATGCTACTGCAAGTGATAAAAGAAATCTAATAGATGTCAACTTTGCTACAGGAGAAAAAAATTCTCCATAATCAATTCCCTCTACCTAGGAATATTCCTTTGCAACCAACCCCGCCTTATAATTTTCAACACTGCCATCCAGACCTATTTTCTTTTTAAATACCCATTTGCAACCAACAACTTTTTTTCCTTCAGGCAAGGGCACCAAACTCCAAGTGTCATTCTTTTCTAACGATACCATTTCTTCATTCATGGCTTCCAACCAAGAGTTTGAATCAGGCATTCTAATTGCCTCTTTAACAGTCCTAGGCTCATTAGTATTAGTAATCAAAGCATAGGAACAAGTAGAATCTAACATAGAGAACCCATACCTATCAAGTTGCTTCTTCTCATGTGTAGACCTCCTCACAGGCTGAGGCTGAGGCTGTGGTTGTTCTTTAGAACTTTCAGAGCTACTCAAAATCTCCTTAGTTTCAGGTACATTATCAATGTGTTGTTCCTCTTTATCTAGAGTTAGAGGTATTTTAACATAATTTTCCTCTTTATTTTCTTTTATCCCTAATTGTAGATCCATTGAAGAAAGTTTCAACTCCAGAAAGATTACACTTCTGCTATATACAGACTTTTTAGTCACAAGATTCCAAAGCTTGTATCCTTTCACACCAATGTCGTAGCCAATGAAAATACACTTAACAAATTTGTTCTCCAATTTAGATCTTTTTATATCTGACACATAAACATATGCTTTGCAGCCAAAGACACAAATATGTCTTAGAGAGGGCTTCTTACTAGACCAAGCTTCCATAGGCGTTTGTCAACAAGTGCTGACGAAGGAGACCAATTCAACAAGTAACATGCTATAGCCACAACCTCAGCCTAGAACTTCTGCTCTAGACTAGCATTGCTCAACATACTTCTTGCCTTCTCCATTAGTGTCATGTTCAACATTTCAACAACTCCATTTTTCTATAGAGTGTAAGGTATTGTTTTATGCCTCTTAATTCCATGGTCTTTGCAATACCTTTCAAAATCTCCAGAACATAGTTCACCACTGTTATCTGTCCTTAAGTATTTGATTTTTCTTCTAGTCTAATTTTCTACAAGGTTCTTAAATTCCTTAAACTGACTGAACACTTTTGATTAACTTTTCAAAAAATATACAAATGCCCTCCTCGAATAATCATTAATAAAATATACATAGTATTTTGAATTTGACAACGAAGGAACATTTACTGGACCAAAAACATCAGAGTGAATATAATATAGAACACCAGAAGATTTGTGGGGACTAGAGTAAAAAGAAACATGATGATGTTTACCATATATACAATGTTCACAAAATTCAAATTCTAGATTACAATCATCAAGCCCCTCAACCGATTTTTTATTTTTCAAGGCTTTTAAACCTTTTTTGCCAATGTGACCAAGCCTTTGATGCTAGAGCATAGTCTTCTCTGCTAGAAGTTTAACCTCCAAAGAATTTTCCTCTATAGGGACTTCAGTCTCCTTCTCTACACTAACAACCTTTTGTGACTTTGCAGAGACAGTGTTACATTGAACATCAAGTGTGTCCAACTTATACAAAGTACCTATTCGGGCACCCCTAGCCAACACCATTGAGCCTCTAGTCATTTTATATTCATTTCTTGAGAACGATACTTGTACTCCAACATCATTTAGCTTACTTACAGAAAGTAAATTATGAACTAGACCTGGTATATGCATTACACCATCAATTCCCTTAATTCTTCCATCGGGAAACTAAATTCTAACTCTTCCACAACCAAGAATTTCTAGAGATGAATCGCTTTCTAAATACACCTTTCCACCATCATATTTTTCATACTTTGTAAACCAGTCTCTATGAGATGTCATGTGGAAAGATTCTCTAGAATCAATCAACCATACATCATCTGATGCATGAGTTGCTAAGGCTGCAATGAAGGCATTTGCATCACTTTAAGAAGAATCATTATAAGAAGAGTTCTTATTTTTCTTCTCTTTGCAATCCTTTCAAACATGACTAGGCTACCCATAGTTCCAACACTTCACCTTGGAATTTTTTCCAAGAGACTTTGATCTCCCTTCTGATTTTGACTTGGAATTTTTATCCTTCTTCTTGCCTTTCTCCTTCGATCTTCCATGAACAACAAGAGCCTCCTTCACTATCTTAGAATATTTTCTTCTCATCTCTTCTAATAACAAAGAAGCAACCACATCTTCCATCTTGAAAGTGATTTTCATGCTCCAAATCGCCATCACTAAATGATCCCAAGAATCAAGCAAAGAGAACAACAAGAGCATACATTGATCCTCATCATCTATCTTCACACTCACATATGTTAACTGAGCAATAAGCATGTTAAAAGTATTCAGGTGATCAGCCAAAGATGCCCCTTCCTCCATCTTCAAAGAGTACAACTTCTTCCTTAAGAATACCTTATTCACTAAGGAATTACCTTGATAAATATCTCCAAGCTTCTTCCACAAAGAAGATGCAGTCTTCTCTTCATGAACATTCAAGAAAACCGAGTCTACTAAGCAGATTCTTATCAACTCTTTTGCTTTTCTATCTATGAGATCCCAATCTTCTTGCTTCATGCCTGAGGGTTTCATTCCAGACATAGCAAGCCAAAGGTCACGATCCACCAACAAATCTTCCATTTTGAGTTTCCACAACTCAAAATTGCTACCATTGAATTTTTCAATTTCAATCTTTCCTAATGTGCTTGCCATCTTAATCTGCAATCAAGATTACCAAGTTTCTACAAAACTCCCACTTTAGAATTGACACAAAAAACCAACCCAACCCACAAGGATAACACAATTGGCCAGGCTTTGATACCACTTGTAAGGAAATACTTTAGTGTAGAACACGCTTTCCTAATGTCAATTCACAAGGGAATAATGTAGGAGTACTTTTAATTCCAAATTACAAAGCATTAAGATTCACACGTAAAAGGAAAGAACAAAATAAACAATAATATCAACTGAGAATGGACACAAATTTTACGTGGGAAAACCCTTTCAAGAGAAAAACCCACCACCAAAGAAAGACCACTTTATTCACATGAAAAAAAAATTACAATAAAGTTATAGATCCTTTCTTCACAGGTATTTGTTCTCTGATAACACACATACAATCCGTCAACCACAGTCAATCGCAACACTATTACAATGTTCTTCTAACATACAATACGCTCCAACGATACTGATCTTTTTCCTTCTCTCTCAACATGCAACACCAACCAGTCCGCTATTTTTTTGCTATACAACCTTCGACCCTTCAACTTTCAGGAATCTACTATTCAAACCGATTCAATTCGCTTAACTGCCAAGAAGCTCAACCGTCGACATTATCCCACATTGACGTGAAATATTAACAGTCATTAGTTTATAAACAAAATCCCAAAGACTTTAGGTATCCACGAGTTAGTCCTTTTTTTACCAAATCACTTGTACATCGCATTTGACTATTGCACCAAACTGTCAGTTGTTCCTTGTGGTCTCCACCAAGACACGCATACACTGCTTCTGCAATTCCAGAGAATCAATACGAAAATCTACATTATTTGCAATAAGTCTCCCAAAAAAGACTTAAATATTTAACTGCCATCATCCAAGTGGTCCCCACATCCGTCGGCATCCAAGTCATCGTTGTATGCTATCGTCAAAATCCATGCAGACTGGTCCCGCCAAACCATCGACTTGTCACTCAATCAGAGAAAACACAAACTTCACAACCCCCAGTTAGAGGTTAGGAATTTCCTAAACACCGCGACACTGAAGGAGATCGGCTAGTTAGGAAGTTAAGTAATTTCTGAACTTTGCAACAAGGTTCCAAGGTTAGAGATTGCACCAATCCCACGACCAACACATTGTCGCCTAGTTATCATCTTTTAGAACCCCGTGACATAGGTTACAAAGTTCAAGATTTGGGCGATAGGCTGACAATGAAGACCAACAAAAGGGAAAAAATGCTAAGTCTTGAACAAAGATACAAGCCAACAAGTTAAGGCACAATTTCCAACAAAGACCCACGAGTGCTCTGCCTGATGAATACTCCTCAGAATGCCTATCATCTCACGAACTGCTTTGTTCGAGATTCCCTAGAGGCTCTATATTTTTGAAGTTGGGAGAGTTCAATTGATGAAAAATTACCCTTCCCATGCCTATTCTAGGCTCCCAAACCCTAATCTTGCTCATTAACCTTGATCCCTCCTTCTCTAGCCTATTTTCATTATTCCTTTTGCCACTTTTCTATTGATCAACCTTATTTTTGCACCTGTTCTTCACCAAACCCAACCTATCCTTCCCATCGTGAGCTTGATTTATTTATTTTGGTTGACCTCTTGAGGGGGCATCCTACATCCATCTCTTAGTCTATTAGGGCATAGTGGGGGATGTCACCAATAAAGTTTTTTACATCGTCATTTCTTTGAAAATATCGTCAATATGGATTTGTACCCTTACCAAGTACTTGAATTAGCTATCTAGTGAAATATGGGATGATCTCATAGAGTTTGGGCTATGATAGCTTGATATCAATGTCTGGAGAGGGTTGGTTCCCTTGGTACTCAACTAACTTAACCTATGTTGCTAATTGTTGAAAAAAGGATGGAGAATGATGTAAAATCAAACCTAATAACTAATTGATGATGCACCAATGTCTTTGAGACCTACACTATTGACTTTGCACACAAAATTGATCAATGATAAGGCTAGTTCATGCACAACTCAAATTTTTTATATGCCTATGCATCAATATTTTGTAGGAAGGTTATGATATTCACAATCTTAGAAGGAAAATTTATTGTTTCTTCACAACTTTGGACTATTTGCATCATTTAAACAACCTATAACCAACAATAATACATGCATTCTCTACTTAAATATGTTGATAATGAGACACAATATCAAGGCTTATCACATATATCACAAGAAATTGCATCAATCATTTGATTACACACAATAAAAACATCTTCTGAGAAGGCCAAAATACTTAATTTATTGAAAAGGTGTTTACGTACTAGAACGAGTCTAGAAATACTTTCTATTACTTGAGAAAGTTAAATACAATACAACTCATTATATAAAATGAGTTTTAGTTATAATACTTAGTATGAAAACCAAAAAGAACTCATAAAGAGTTACAATACTTGGCTACCACTAGACATAACTCACTAAAATGTATTCCTAGGTATTTCCTTTTATGATTTTCAACTTGTTAAACCTTAGGAACATGCTTTTACAAATGAATGACATGTGTTTTCTTCATTTGGTTGAGTCAAACCTCTTAAATGTCTAGTTGAGTTGTCACTACTTTTTATCCCTTGAAATATTGATTGAAGGTGGTTGAATGAAGAAATATTATTGCTTTGACCTTATCTATATATCAAAATATCCTTGAGAAAATACTAGATGCTTGGAGATGTTCTAAGCTAGTTCAAATTGTCCCATATTCTCTCCATATGCTGCACAACTCACCAAACTACCCAAGATATCTTCAACTTCTCCTAAATGCATGGAAAAAAAATATGATTATTCGTTCAAATTTCTCAGCTATTGTAACTTCCCAAACTTGCTAGTAGGACATGTTGGGGAAGGTTTGAAATAGTAAAAAATCCTAAGAGGGCGTAGGATATTCTTTCAAGACTAATACTTGACACTTGTCTCATGTCTTTAAACTATTTTCTTCATTATTTCAATAGATGCAAACCCCTTTTATTCTTTTATGATTGTACTTTAGGTTGCTATGATCATGTTTTCCAAACTTTAGATATCTATCAAGTTTAGTTTGCTTATTAGGTCTTCCACCTCTATACTTAACAAAAAAAAAATCATTGTTTTTTGTAGTTACATGACAATGCCTTTGTCATTTGGTAGTACTTTTCAAGAGAAAAAGGAAAAGAAGACTACCTTTTGTAGATTTTTGTCCCTGTTAACTATTTATTAGATCAAACCTTAGTTATACCATCTCTTCATCTTTCCATGACTATAGTGTCACAAGTCCTTTGTGATCTTCATGAAGTGATTGTACCCTATTATATTTTTTCTTGTTTCCTTTCTCATAAGGTTTTATATTCTTTCATCATTGTAACCACTATCCATTCCTTTTGTTCATCTTGAAAATAATATCAAGAGATTAAAAGGATTTGGTCAAGCACACCAATGTGTGCCTCTAAATTTAAATAATAGGTCATTACATTTTGATTGGGTAATCATATTTTATAACCTTATCTAAAGTCCAAAATTTATCATTAACCACAACACTATCATGAAGCCACAACATTATCATGAAGATTTTATTGTGCATAGTTAAAGATTTATACTTGAAAGTCATCAAATATTTCTTTAAAAAAATTTGGCCTATGTCAATCATGGGATCAAGAGACCTAAGTATCAATTGTATTGCTACCTTTTAGCTGCTATGTCTTTACCATGTACCTTTTCCCTTCACAATTTCTTTCTTTTACATTGTCAACTCACCTCTACCATGGACTATCACATGAAGTTATTTAAAACCATTAGGTCTTTGTCCTATCATAGAATTTGTGACCAATATTAACAACATATATCTTTTAACATTTCATTTAAATCTATCATATTTTATGAATGTGCATGTTGATAAGCCTCTAGATGTTTGCATTGACTATCCCTTTTCTCTAGACATCATTGTTACTTTAACTATCTTAATAGGTTTGTAGTTGTACCATATGTATTGTGTTTATTGTGCTTGACACTTATCACCACTATCACAACCTAGTTATCAATGATGACTACTCTTTTTGAAGTGTTGATTATGAAAAATATCTTTGATGACAATACAAACCTATCATTGTTTATTTAGGTCTCTTAAAGTTTCCTAGATAGTGGAGTCACTTCTCTTTCTAATAGCATGGCTAGAACTTGCAACCAAAGATAATTTATCCTCCACCATATGAAGATCATCCAAATTTTTATGCTTATTTTGTTCACTGTCCATCATTGTCCACTGACCTATGGATTGCCACTATATTCTTTTTATTATAGTTTTCTCTATTTCCAATAGTACTTCCATGTGTTTAATGTTCAAGGTATCTTATGTGATAATTGTTTAGAGACTATCCTTTGATGACTCTTTTAAGGGAGCTATTTTTTATGATTATGATAGTCATGTCCCTTTCCTCTTGTTATTTTTGAATATTCCCTCATGATTGTCCTTGAATACTTTTATGTAGAATTTAATACCCTATGCTCAGTTGCTTGACTCAAGGAAACCATCCTTTAATTGTCCCCTCAATGCATTATGATAGTCACATTTTCCCTTTGTTCTTGTTATGCTTATTGTCCCTTTATGTTTGAAATTTACCATGTCATGACTCATGGTAACTATTTTATCTTCTACTATCTATACTAAACTATCTCTATCATTTGGGATGGTCACAAAGACTATCATGCATCTCTATCACACATATTACTCTTTCCTTTGGATCAATAGTTATTTTCATTTTCCTTAAGGTTTTGATATATATTTAACTCTATCATTCTCTTTATCTTGCATTTCTCTTCATAGACTTACCATTGTCCTCTTCCTCTACTATCAATCCTTGAACTAATCCTTATACTCTTAACAAGCTAATATCTCATTTGAAAAGGTTTATTGGTGAGGCACCAGGCAAAGGACTATTTTGTTTTTGAGTTTTTAATTTTGTTGTGCTATCATAAGGTCATTTTGACCATTATTTTAGGTTCTTAGGGTTGTTTTTTGTCTTTTGGAAAGAGGGTGTCAAGAGTCCAATGAGTTTAGAGGCTCACTTTGCTAAATAGTGAAAAATTGTTAAATGTCTGAAAACACAGCGGGTTTTACAAAAGTTCTTTTTAGGTCATTTAGAAGCACGACCCAAGCACCTAAATTGTTGTGGAGGAATATTTAAGGCATACCACGACCTTTTTGGTTGGTTAGAAGTTTTTTGTACGGATTGTGTCTCCAGAAATTAAAGAAAACAACGTTCTTGTCTTATTTTCTGTTTGTCTGTTCTTGTTTGCGTGACAACAGCTAAATTAATTAAAAGAGGCATTTTATGGGTTTTTTTAGCATGTAGAGAGGCCTCTGGAAGTTTTTTTTGGCACATTTGATAGCTGTTCCATCATTTCATCCATTCTTGTAAATTCTGTGTTTTATTTCCTTATTTCTGTTTTGATTGGAACTGTGTAAAAATGGAGTTCTAGGCTGCATTCCTCCATACCAGGAAGTATGGAATTGTTGGGAACGTGTTCAGGCTCCATCTCTGTACATATTTTAGTGGTAGGTGTTAGGTTTTATTTGGTTGCAGGAGCTATGAGAAAAGTCTTACCCTAGGTGAGCCAGTGAAGAGCCCAGCTAGGAAAGGCTGCAGAACAACGTTGATAACTTGCAGGGGAGAAAATATTTTCGAAAAATTATTTTTGGAGAATTTAGGGGAAGGTCCTGGCCATGTATGGTGCCAAGGAGGAGATCCCAACAATCCGTTTAGGAGGAGAACTTTTCACCAGTCCTAAAACTGGTTCTGGACAGTTAGAAACCCTAGTTTTCTGGGCAGTGTTTGCATGAGGGCAGAGTACAGCCTGGACAGAGCCAAGACCCTAGAAATCTTGAAGGTGTAGGTAGGGGAAACACATTTCCTAAGCCAAGAACCATGTTTCTTTGGTGGGTTTAGGAGGGAAAAGCAATTTACCCCTGTTCAGAGACCAAATAGTGGCTCAAGGCTAAACCTATGGAATAGGCTTCATGCAAGTGTTGGTAGGTTGGAGTCTAAGTGAAGTTTCAGGAACCCTAGGAGGTTGTTTTGGAGCTTTGGAAAACATTCCCTCACCCCTGCAAGATTCATTCATGTATTGAGGGAGGATTAGTCTTTTGGATGCATAAAAGGCTAAGGAAGAAAGGAGTCATAGCACCAAGATTTGGCTTGGTAGTTGCAAACTTGACAAGGTAGTGAGGTTGGCAGGAGAACCAGGGGAACTTAGAAAAGGTAGAGTTCCTATAGGTTAGGGTGGAACATAAATTTCACCAAGGAGGTCTATGACAAGGCCTAGTGCAGGAATCTGTGATTGCTTCCTGCAACACCTGAAAACAGTGTGATTGATTCCTGCGGCTTCCAAGAATCTGTGATTGCTTCCTGTAGCCTCCCTATCAGATTGGTATCAGAGCAAGTAAAAGATTTGGGAAGCAGCTTATATGTCAGAAGTTGAGTCAAGTGAAACCCCCGCCATGGTGACAAATGCACAGTTAGCCAAGAGGGTTGAAGAACAAGAAGAGGACAACAAGTCCCTGAAAGAAAGAATAGAGCAACTGGAGAAGGCATTGAACAATGCAAGGTCAGAAGGAATAGTGCCAAAGGAAGAAGAGGTTGCAGAGGAAGACAAGGTCCCTGAACCTGACCCTGTTTTGGAGGAGGAGCCTTTCTTGAAGGCATTGAAAGCATTGAGTGGAAAAGGACTTGAGGGAGTACCATTATTTAGTGGGAAAATGGAACCTGATTTGGTCATGGATTGGATAGAAGGCATGCAGAATCATTTTGAGTGTGATGGAGTTACTGAAGCTCAGAAGGTGAAGGTTGCTAAGTCAAGATTGAGAGGATCAGCCTTGACGTGGTGGAAGTTTGTTCAAACTGAAAGGGAAAAAGAAGGTAAGCATCCCATTTCAACTTGGAAAGGAATGTTTGCTAAGGTAAAGGAAGCATATATGCTAGATGATTAAGGGATCGAATCACAAGAAGAGGCAAGGTCTTAAGGCGTAGCACTCAAGATGTCAACACCTTAAGGCCGGTGAGTTTCATAAGCTTTTTGAGATCTAATGTGACAGAGATCCCAAGGGTTAGTACCTTAATGGTTTAAAATGGAACATCTGGGAAGAGATGGCTCTTTGAGTCCCAAGACACCACCAATGTTAATGCCTGGCTATAAAGATTGAAGAGAGGGAATAAAATAAAGAATGACTTACCTCTAAGGGTAGAGGGAAGAGGTAGAGATCAAGAGGATCCGCGGATGTTACCAGGAAGAGGTAATGATCAAAGAACCCAAGGAGAATCCAAGTTTACTGAGCATGGAGGTGAAAAATCATCAAGAGGAGGATTTAATAGAGGAAGAGGACCCCAAGGAGGTTCAAATAGAGGAAGAGGAGCAGGCAAAAGTAACTCCTACTTTTCCACCATGTCGTTATCACCAGAATCAGCTAGGGTCATCCAAATTTTATAGATGCCCTGAGAAAGCTTCTTCATCAAGCAATGAAAAAGAGAGTGGTCATGCACAAGAGGACACCATGCGTTAAATCACCGAGATCGGCCAAAGAGAATCGGCGGTGGTGAAAATCGATGTTTAACAGAGTTCCTCGGAATGTAAAATCCATTAAGGAAGAACCCAAGCAAAGGAGAGCTTTGTTTAGAGCAAGGTGCAAGATAATAGGAAAGGTATGCAGCATCATTGTAGATCTCCGGGTTCTACGATAATATCATCTCCTCGAGGAGGCAAGAACTAAGTTAAAATTGTAGAAGGTACCTCATACCAATCCTTACAAAGTCACATGGCTGAATAAAGGGCAGAGTGTTTTGGTGAATGAGCAGGTCACAGTAGAATTTTCAATTGGTGGCTATAAAGACAAGATAGTTTGTGATGTACTACCCATGGATGCATGTCATCTTCTTCTTGGTAGGCCATGGCAATATGACAGAGGTGCTATATATCATGGGAAGGAGAACACCATTGAATTTAAGAAGGATGGAAGAACCTTCAAGCTGCAGTCATTGACAGAGGAAGTAGAGGGGCAGTCAAAGGTTCCTAATATCATGTTGAGCAGTGGCAAGGAGTTCATCAAGGATATACACCAAGGGAATGAAGGTTATGTGGTCCTAATGTAGTCCAAAGAGGAAGAAAAGGCTGAAAGGATAGTATTACCAACAGCACTCCAAAACTTGCTTGACAAATACAAGAGCATAGTGAGTGATGGAACACCAACAACTCTACCACCCAAGAGAGCAATAAGTCATCAAATTGACTTCATACCTGGAGCCTCATTGGCTAACAAGGCAGCATACAAACTCACACCATATCAGAATCTTGAAGTGGCAAGACAAGTGGAAGAATTGTTAAATCAAGGTCTAATTCAAAAGAGCATCAACCCTTATGCAGTACCAGTGGTATTAGCAACAAAAAAAGGAGGTAAGTGGAGACTTTGTACTGATTCTAGAGAAATTAATAGGATCACCATTAGGTATAGATTCCCAATACCTAGAATTGAAGATTTAATGGATTTCCTTGGAGGAGCGCAGTATTACACCAAGCTAGATCTTAAGAGCGGGTATCATCAAATCAGAATTAAGGAGGGTGATAAATGGAAGACAACTTTTAAGAAAAATGATGGCTTGTATGAGTGGAAAGTGATGCCATTTGGCCTCTCAAATGCCCCTAGCATTTTCATGAGACTAATGAATGAGGTGCTTAGGGATTTCATAGGAATTTTTGTGGTAGTATACCTAGATGACATACTGATTTTCAGTAAGACAGCAGAAGAACATCTGAAACATGTGGAGATGGTTCTTAAAAGGTTGCAAGAAGAGAAGTTGGCAATCAATCTAGAGAAGTGTGAGTTCTTCAAGTAGGAACTTGTGTACTTGGGTTTTGTAGTATCTCAAGGAACATTGAAGATGGATCCAAGCAAGGTGGAAGCCATCCTAAACTGGCCCACACCAACCACAGCAATAGAGGTAAGGAGTTTTCATGGTTTGGCTCAATTCTATAGAAAATTCATAAGGAATTTCAGTGGTATATGTGCACCAGTCCTAGATACCATTAAAGGTGGTCTGAAAACAAAGTTTAAGTGGACTCAAGAGGCTAATAAAGGGTTTGAAAAACTGAAACAAGAAGTGGCAACCCAACCTATTCTGTTGTTGCCTAGTTTTGACAAGTTGTTCACAGTTTAGTGTGATGCAAGTGGAGTAGCTATAGGAGGAGTACTTAGTCAAGAAGGTAGGCCTGTAGCCTTCTTTAGTGAAAAGCTCAATGAAGCCAAGAAAAAGTACTCTACCTATGATCTAGAATTGTATGCTTTAGTGCAGTCCCTTAGAAAGTGGAGGCATTATTTATTGCCCAAAGAGTTTGGTTTTCTGCCGTGACAACCGTGCAATCGCCACATCAATACCCAAGAGAAGCTAAGTAATAGACACTTGAAATGGATGGAGGCATCCAAGCCTTATGAGACAATTATTAAGCACAAGAAGGGACAAAGAAACTGGAAGTGGCTCGAAGGCATTAAGGTGAGAGAAATGTTGACACCAAGAGATATAATAAAAGCATTGGATTGGAGAGTTTTAAAGACCCTATGGTGAAGATGAAGACTCTCGGTTTATAAGGTATGTCTTAGATTTTGAAAATCATTTTCATAGTCATTATGTCGAAAGTATAATAATCGCGAAATGGACTATTATTTATAGTAACTCAAATATATGTATGTTCCTAAGAGTAGACTAAATGAGGGAAATTTTGATCCAAGAGAAAAATAATGGTAGTCTTAGTGGGAATTTTGGTATTAATAAAACTTTAGAGCTAGTTCAAAGGTTCTATTACTGGCATAAGTTAGCAAGAGATGTCAAGTACCAAGGTGGAAATGTTGTGTTGTTTGTATTAAAAGCCAAAGGGGAGCTATAATGTCATTTGAATGTCCCCATTCCTAATGTAATTGGCTGGAGTGAGCATGGATTTTGTGGTGGTCTTCCTAAGACCAAAACCGGGTTTTGACAATATTTATGTAGTTGTGGACAGATTTAGCAAGATGAGTCATTTTATTCCATGCAAGACTACACATGATGCAAGTTACATAGCCCATCTTTTCTTCAGGGAAGTTGTAAGAATCCATGGATTTCCATTGAGCATTGTATCAGATAGGGATGTGAAGTTCATGAGTCATTTTTGGAAGACTCTATGGAGTAGATTGGGAACAAATCTGTCATTTGGATCAGCTTACCATCCTCAGACCGATGGTCAAACAGAGGTGGTTAATAGAGTGCTAGGTAATCTTCTGAGGTGCTTGACTAAAGAATATGGACAGACATGGGATATGGTAATTTCTCAAGCTGAATATGCTTATAATGACAGTGTAAATAGAACTACAGGAAAAAGTCCTTTTGAGGTTGTGTATGGGATGCACCCAAGAGGTATTTGTGAACTTAGAGACATTGGATCTCAGGAGAATAGGAGTGGACATGCAGAAGACTTCACTCAGACCATGAAGGAGATTCATGAGCAAGTTAAGAAGACAATCACAGCAGCAACACAAAAATTGAAGGATAAACTTAATGAGCCAAGGAGAGATGCGCCTGCTAGGCGGATTATGCGGGATGGTTCATCTTAACAAACTGCGTCGTTTAAGGGAATGGCAAACTGCTATAGATGAAAAAGAATGGGTCCATGCAAAGTATTGGCCAAATATGGCAAGAATGCATACAAGGTGGAGTTACCATCAGATTTGGGCATCTCTCCAGTTTTCAATGTTGCTAATTTGATCAAGTACAAGGGATTAGTCAAGGATGAGGATCAGGATAGTAAGGAGGTCTTCAAGGACATCAACAACATGTCTATACCAACTCTAGACAAGCTACAAGCAAAGAAGATCTTGGAGTCAAGAGTGAAAAAGACTACAAGGCACAAGGTGTACATGGAGCATCTTGTCAAATGGAAGGATAAGCATGAATCTGAAGCTACCTGGGTAGAAGAATCAGATTTTAAGAATCAAGGCATTGACATATCTCTGATCTCTCCTAAAGTTCCTTAGTTGTTTGAGCGGAGAGGGGGAGAATGGTGTAGGAGCACCTCGCAAAGGACTATTTTTGTTTTTGAAGTTCTTAATTTTGTTGTATTATCATAAGGTCATGTTGACCATTATTTTAGGTGCTTAGGGTTGTTTTTGGTCTTTGGGAAAGAGGGTGTCAAGAGTCCAATGAGTTTAGAGGCTCACTTTGCTAAATAGTGAAAAATTGTTAAATGTCTGAAAACACAGCGGGTTTTACAAAATTTCTTTTTAGGACATTTAGAAGCATGAACCAAGCACCTAAATTGTTGTGGAGGCATATTTAAGGCATACCATGACCTTTTTGATTGGTTAGAAGTTTTCTGTATGGACTGTTTTTCTAGGAATTGAAAAAAACAAAGTTCTTGTCTTATTTTCTATTTTTCTGTTCTTGTTTGCGTAACAACAACTAAATGAATTAAAAGAGGAATTTTATAGGTTTTTTTAGCATGTAGAGAGGCCTCTAGAATTTTTTTTGTCACATTTGATAGCTATTCCATCGTTTCATCCATTCTTGTAAATTCTATGTTTTATTTCCTTATTTCTGTTTTGATTGGAACTGTGTAAAAATGGAGTTCTAGGTTGCATTCCCTCCATACTAGGAAGTATGGAATTGTTGGGAAAATGGTCAGGCTCCATATCTATACATATTTTAGTGGTAGGTGTTAGGTTTTCTTTGGTTGTAGGAGCTATGAGAAAAGCCTTACCCTAGGCGAGCCAATGAAGAGCCCGACTGGGAAAGGCTGCAGAACAGTGTTGATAACTTGCAGGGGAGAAAATATTTTCAAAAAATTATTTTTGAAGAATTTAGGGGAAGGTCCTAGCCATGTATGGTGCCAAGGAGGAGATCCCAAGAATCCGTTTAGGAGGAGAACTTTTCACTAGTCCTAAAACTGGTTCTGGACAGTTAGAAACCCTAGTTTTCTGGGCAGAGTTTGCATGAGGGCAGAGTACGGCTTGGAAAGAGCCAAGACCCTAGAAATATTGAAGGTGTAGGCAAGGGGAAACACATTTCCTAAGCCAAGAACCATGTTTCTTTGGTGGGTTTAGGAGGGAAAAGCAATTTACCCTGTTCAGAGACCAAATAGTGGCTCAAGGCTAAACCTATGGAATAGGCTTCATGCAAGTGTTGGTAGGTTGGAGTCTAAGTGAAGTTTCAGGAACCCTAGGAGGTTGTTTTGGAGCTTTGGAAAACATTCCCTCACCCCTGCAAGATTCATTCATGTATTGAGGGAGGATTAGTCTTTTGGATGCATAAAAGGCTAAGGAAGAAAGGAGTCATAGCACCAAGATTTGGCTTGGTAGTTGCAAACTTGACAAGGTAGTGAGGTTGGCAGGAGAACCAGGGGAACTTAGAAAAGGTAGAGTTCCTATAGGTTAGGGTGGAACAGAAATTTCACCAAGGAGGTCTATGACAAGGCCTAGTGCAGGAATCTGTGATTGCTTCCTGCAGCACAAAGCAGTGTAATCTGATTCCTGCAGCTTCCAGGAATCTATGATTGCTTCCTCACCTCCCTATCATTTATTATGTGGCTTATCACAAGGGTTTGAGTGCTTATAGTGGCAAAGCTTCCTACCAAGGTTTGATAGTTTTAATAGCTATTATGACTTTGCACATCGTGCACTCATCACTTGCTATTTGTGGAAAACTAAAATAGAGGACAACATAACCTTGTGACTCTTGTACAAGTATGAAGCATATGTGCAAGGTATATGAATGCTTTGAGATAAAAAAAATTTGTTAGGGTTTCAACAATAGTGAGGGTATTGACTATTCATATGATTTAACTAAAACAAAGACACCACCAAACCAAGCTCTAAAATATTTAATGAGGGTATCTATGACCTGCTCATGGTTGATTAATAATTGTATATGGCTTCATAGCACTTGGAATCCACATTTTTTGATAGTAAAATACAAACAAGAAGCAATATACCTACTATCATTTCTTGTTATAACAAAACTCTGCATGAACAATGATGAAACTGTTTCAAAAAATTTCAGAGGTATTTTGTTGTACTCTTCACTACATAAACTTTATAAAAATTGTCAAAGATATATTCCCCAACAAAACACAGGAAAATGAACATTCTACATGGCATTCTCCTATGACAACAATAATGCGAGAGTTTTGATAAAATAATAGACTTTACTCCTTCAAAAATAAAACTCACATACCTACCCTTGCATGGTTGAAATATGATGATCTATAGGGGCCAAACAATCATTCCTACATGCCTTGTGCTTATTATGGAGGTATTCATAAGTGAAAATTGTTCTAAAACATGTTTTCATGGTGTCAAAACTTGTAAACAATAGTGACTATGAAACATTGAGGGTTTTCTTCTTCATTGGAACTGATATTAGGGGTAAAACCTTCATCAATACTTTTCATTATGATCTGTAATAGTCCTATTTTCTCTTGGAAACTTGTAAGTTCATGCAAAGAAACCTAAAGTGATGTAAACCCTAACAACATTGACCTATTCCAACTAAAATAACACAAAATTCTCTCCATTAATTCATAGACTTGGTCTTGGAAAAATTAATATGGTCTTTTGGAAGTTTTTTAAAAAATTAGGCATTTGATACATTAGTAAATGTTAAAGCCTTTCTCAAAGACAAAAACATGACTCAAAAAACCATGATAAAACACCTTATTAAACTTTTACCTTTGAAGACATTTTCATCCCTTTTTAAGGCCTAATAAACTATTTGGTGTAGCTATTTAGACCACTTGGAGAAAATAGGTTAACATAAAAAATGTCATAAAATGCATTGTCTCAAAGAGGGTCAAAATGTAGACACCTAAAATGACTAATGCATTTCCATCTTTTTATTTTATCATTTTCTCATCAATTCTTCTATCTATATTAATTAAATAATTCTTAATTGCATGATTAAGAAATATTTTTTCTTTGTATCTATAATAATAAAATAATTTTAATTATTTAATTATCTCAATATTTCTTTATATTTATATTAATTAAATATTAATTAATTATTTAATTAATTTATCATGTTCCGTCCAACATTACTTTTGGTCCTCTATAATTAAATAATTTTCAAAAATATTTAATTAGCTAACACTCTTCTCAATAATTAAATAAATTAAAGCAATTTATTTAAATTTAAATTATCTTTTCCTCCAAAATAAATAAAATTAATATTTTATTTATTTCTCCACTTATGAATTTAATAAATTTGTTTATTTAGTTTGATCTTATCTATTTACTAATTTTAGTTCCCACCCTATCTCAAATTTTCCTATCCATTGATTCTTTTAATCAATCTCCACCATTTATCAAATATCAAGTGAAACATATAGATATCCAATCCATTCACACATTATTCCTTAGCCAGGGACCATGATCAAGAGTGATCATTATCAAGCAAGAGCAACCATCATTATCAAACAAGCATTATCAAGATCTCCTGTCTCCTATCTATTATCTTAGCTATCATATTATCATTGTTCTATCTTGGTTATGCTACTCTGAAGAGCAACCCACATATCAAGCATTAAAAAAAATATCAAAGAAATAATGGAGAAAATCAAGGTATTTTTGTGGTATAATTATTTATTATTTCATTTTATGCATAGCTCATGAGATTTATTGAGTGATTGTTGAGTGTGAATTTAGTATTTTCATTGCATTGTTTTTATTTTACATAATTCACATTTTTCGTCATCCACAATTTGAAATGTGGGTGCCTATTTTAGGGGTATGTGATAAAAGTTTGACCACCCTCCCACTTGGACATTTTCAAATAAAATAATTCCATGTCTTAAGTTCTCCTACAAACATTTAAAGAAAGGTCCATTTAACTTGTTATCTTTAAAAAGGAATTCCAATGACAATGCAAGCTTATGACCTTAGTGAGGTCTTATAATAGATAAGAACTAGGGCATGCACATTATGCTAACTTTTATAGAGACTAGGACCTAAAAATAAGCAAAGTGAGAACTTTAACAAATGCTACTTCCCCATAATGATGAAAGATGATGAGAAACATCTAAGTTGGTCATATATGGCATTTATAATTAGTGGAAGCACTCACTAATGAGTGGACAACATGTCAAGAATCTTTTAGATATTAATTATTTGAAAAGGGACATAAAATTGGCTATGAATGTTCTATGACAATATCATAACATTTGTGAAGGAAAATGATAAACAATTGTTCCATGTTCAAATTAATGTTCTTATGATGATATTCAATGTTATTTTTTAATATTTATTTGTAGCTTCTATATTGCCATTATCTTTTACTTGCTTGTATGGAAGAAGGGGATAAACAAGGTTTGCTTATGGAAGATGCAAGGAAGGAGTGACAAGAGATTGATAAAGATAGGGAGATGAAAAGAAAGAGTGAGAGGAAGATAGAGTAAGAGAGAGAAGGAGGAAGAGGGGAGAGAGAGATCAAAAAAGAGAGGAAGAGAAGGAAAGAAATAGATAGATACATGGAGAGGGGAGAGAGGAAGGAATAGATAAATAATGTTGTGAGAGAAGGGGGAGGGGGATAGAGAGGGAGAGACAAATAGAGTAAAACAAAATGAAAGAGGAGCAGAGATAGGGAAGGAGAAAGAGAGTTAGTGAGAGAGAATGAGAGGTGGGAGAAAGAAATAGAGAGAGGAACATAGAAATGAAGAGAGAAAAGGGAGAGAAAGATGTGACAAGAGATAAGGAAACTAGAGAGAGATAGAGTGAGGAATAAATAAGGGGGTGGAGATAGATGGAGATGCAGTGAGAGAGGGATATATAGAGAGAGGGGGAGAGGGAGAGGGGGATGAAGGAATATATATAGAGAGAGAGAGGGGGGGGAGGGAGAGCTCAATATGAAAAGTGAGATAGAGATGAGGAGAAAGAGAGAATGAGAAAGATATATATCTTATATACACACATATATGTATAAATATATTTATTTATGTTCTATATATGTACATATATGTGTGTGTATATATACACATTTATATACAGAGATATAGAGAGGGGGACAAACAAACATAGAGAGAGAAAAAGATAAAGATATACAAACAACATGATATATATATATATATATATATATATATATATATATATATAGAGAGAGAGAGAGAGAGAGAGCGGGGGGGTTGATTTTCAGCCATTTGTTTTGTGTCCATGGAGAGTTATGCTTAAGAGAAAACAATATTTAATTAAAGACTTGATAATTCACCTTTAAAACCTTTTTAACCTATTACACATTAAAGCATGATTGCTAATATGTATTATATATAGAGAGGGGAAAACTTATGGTACACCTTAACATGAAAATTGTAAGTGCTTGTTGGGTCCCTTCTAAAGCCTCCCATCAGAGTCTTGAAAAGCTTCCTAGAAACTTTCTTTGGGTCTTGTCTAAGAATCATAGAAGTTTCTATCATGTGACATGGAGTATTATTTTCTCACATAATTTTTGAGGTCAAATTTAATTTCCACCCAATGCCAAGTGGATCATTTGATCTTTAAAAGTTAATGAAGTGTGAAAAATACTGGTACACCATTGTACTTATTTGGGTGTCACCTTTGGGAGACATTCTTGGAAGGGGATTAGAATTTCCTTTTAATTATGAAAGATCCTATTCAAATCCAAGGGAATTTTATGGTGAAAGGTATTTGGAGACCTTAAGAAGCCATCAAGCCTTATCTCCTTTGGAATGAAACTAACTTTCACAATTTGCTTTCCATTAATCAATAGTCTATTTGATGGTCCCCTAGTTTATATTGCTAGCATTGTCATCTTTCTAAGAATCCTTAGGTCCATGCTTCGAGATTTTTTATAAAGGGGATCAAGACCCTTCCATATCTCTTTTCTAAAGTGATCCAATTTTTTTTAACCTAGCTTGAAACCAAAGTGAATTTTCATTTGTCCAATTAGGATTGTGAAACTTTTGAAATTGTTATTAATTTAGTTCCTCCAATTATTATTTAGAAAATTGGAGTTTGGTCTTTCAAATCCTAGTGGAAAGATTGGAAGTGGTACCTTGATACACCATTTCACAATTATAAGACTTAGAAAGGTTATTCTTGGCTTTTGCCTCATTTGCCTATGGTGCCTATCTTAAACCAAAGATGACTTTTGCAATTTTTATTAATAGTTTGGTAGTATAGATTCCATACTATTTGGTTGGGAATTCTTGAGTGAGCCAAAGTTGAGTCATTTTGCTTGGTGTATTATTTTTCAAGGTCTTCTTGTTCGTCTTGGGTTAACCCATTTATAGGTTCAAGATCACCAATGTCCATTTAGTGGTCATTAGGAACCACTCAAGCATCCTTTTGATTTTGTTTGAGAGTTCAAATTGCCTAGATTTGGATTCATGATTTTTCAAGCTTTTTTGGCTTAAGACTTTTTCTTAGCACATGGTGTTGTTAGGGGATTGGCCTTGAATTCCTTCTAGATATACTTATATTTGGTATGCTTTTAGGTTGGAAATTCCTTTTAGTATTTGAAAGGACAAAAATGTTGTTATTTTCTCTAGATCTATTGATCCCAATTTCTTACTAAATACACCAAAGCCATGATTTGTTCTAATGTGCTTATGTAGATTTAGGTGCAAGCCAACAAGGTTGTGCCTGATTTTTCTCATCTCCAAGTATTGTTGGATCACTAGGGTAATGCCCCATATACTATTGCCAAATCCCCTCTAACTCTTGCCTCCAGTCAAGGCCATTCGTTGCTTCATTGGCATCATTGAGGGCACAACAAATTTGCTCATGGAAACTAGGATGCTCATTCTCAAGCCTCTTTGCCTCTTATGAGAAGGGTTCATGCTCAACAAGGATGGTCACAACCCACTACCTATTGTTGTACTTCTCCCTTGACATTTGGACGTAGGATTGCTAGTTGACCAAATTCTAGCAAATTCCCTCGATTGGACCTTGCTATTTCTCTAGTTCATGATGTCATTGCAAATAAAACATATGATAATGATAATGCTGGTGGAAAATATCCTATGAACACTTTAAATCTTGATGATGTATGAAGATAAATTAGATGTTCAAAACCCACCTCCTCCTCCCAATGCTTACTCTTACTACATAATAATTTTATGTAATATTATTTTGTTTTAGACTAATACCCATTCACCATTCATTAACAAAATTTTATAAAATTGCAACCACATTCAACTCCACCATCCTGCCTAATAAAACATAAACATAATCCAAAAATCTGATTACATATACTCTCTTGTGAAGGCTCTTGACTTGAAAGCAAACAAAAACACAACAATAAATTTCATTGTCTCCTCCACTTCTCCTGGGCTTATCACTTAAAGATTCGGGACTCGATAAAATTTTGCAACTTGCATTTTAGTCTCCCGGTCGTGTGGATAGACAAAGTAGATACACTTCGGTTACGTTAGATTATAAAAGTGGAAGTGGACTAGTAATGTGCGCGAGCATATATTTAATTTGCAATACTTAAATCAAGTCAAAACTTTAATGTTTTAATATTATTACTACATGTGAACACACTTTCAAATACCTCCTCAAGTCCACAAAGGTCGTCAAGATAGAAAAGAATGTGTGTGGACATTTTAAGCCTTACAAAAATGTTTCCATGTCTCTTTATGGACAACTCAAGTCAAGTTTTGACTCCATAATATTAAAGCTAGTGTGTACACATTTTTTAAAGCTTGCAAAACATTGTGTTCCCATTCTCCTCAACTCCATGAAATATAAAGTAATCAAAATGGTTTTGTTGAGAAAGGTTGTAAAAATCATTAAACAAATGCAGAGGCACATGGACTTGTTTGATAAAATGCCAAGATCTTATGGGATGTAATGAATGTGAGTTAAACACAAAATGTAGTTAATATTTGTGAATAGAATATATGTATGTAATATATGGAATTATAGATAAGTACGAGTTATTTAAATGTATAAAAAAAATGTGTTGTCGTGAATTATAATGATTGTAAGATTTTTATGAAATAGATATGTTGAAAATGAAATCTTCAAGCAAATACAACTTTTTTGTGTAAAGTTAAGTTTTATATCTTTTGCTATCATTCTCGTGGCTTGCAAATATGATTGTCTATTGAAGCATTATTGAAAATGGATTTTGGGTAGATGTTATAGTTTCAAAAGCATTAGAAGACATGTATGCAGAGTTTGAAAGCATAATAGAGGCATAAACTATTTGACCCTATACCTCAAAGAAATGCTCCCCCATGAAATATGGGGGTTGTAGATTAAGCATTAAATGGTTTTGTTGAATAGATTGTAGAAACAATGATTGCATACTATATATAAAATGAGCCATTAAAATGGTCTTAGAATTCCACAAGAAAATATCATTTGACTACTATCAAATTGAAATCCTCAAACTTCGCTAGTATTCTACCCATATGTGCCAAAAGTATGTGTGTAAGATAACATACATGTTTATTAAAACATATCGAATGTGATTTTTTTCCAACATCTTCTTTACCTATGCCAAAATGAGAGATTTACAGTTGAATATTGTTGTCCTTAAAACCATGTTTGGAAGAAGAAATTTATTAGATGTTATAGTTGCAAATGCCTTATAAGTGTTTACCTATAGACTATGCCCATAAATTGTTCAACATAATGTCTCTTAAATTTCCATCTACATATTTTGCATACAAACTATTTGACAAAAAGCTTAGAAAATGTCTACCTACAAGTCATGTAAATGAAATGCCATATGAAATGTCTCATTGAAATGTGATCTCACAAAATTCTATGATTGTAGACATATGCCTAGATTTAGTCATATCGAATATAATTAGTAAAACTAAATTCAAATTGAATCATGAAATTTGTTGACTACAAGGTGTGGTATGTATAATTGTAATGTTGATACATTGGAATTGTTCATCGTATGCAATTAGAGGTTGAAACTCAATTTGATCACAATTGTACAATCTAACATCATGTGCTAGGTCATAGGACTTTTTATGTGATGCAATTCATAAGTGCCAAAATAGACTCCTCGCCCTTTACTAATATTATCTTGGCTTGTGCAAAAATAGGTTATAGACATATATCAAAGAATAGAGAGGTTTCATTAAATATCATAATTATAACTATCCTCGAGCATGTAAATGCAAAAGATGAAAATACAAACAAGACATGTGGATTGTTCAATAAAAAATATAGTATGCAAACATTGAAAATACATAAATTGTTTTGAATAATTCCTAAGGAATGTGGTCTAATAAGAATGTAATGGGTACGGTATTCTATGTTTCCCTCTCTATGACACGCTTGAAATGAATGATGTTAGACACATCATAAATCACACTATAATTAACATTTTACTTGTGCAAAATTTAAATATTCTTGAATTGCTTAAATCTATGTTGAAGGGTCCTAGACAAGTAAATACTATGGTTTATTTCACTAGTAAAAAAGAAGAGGGAGCTCTTAGCTTGGAAATCACATCATACTCCTAGGAAATGTTTCTAAAGTGGGAGAGAAAAATCTTATAGATCTCTCACTGACTCTATCTCAAGACATCTCAATAATTATGCACACAAGTGACAAATTAAAGAGTCAAATTTTGAAATATATGTGGATGCAATTGGAAAGGCTGTATAGAATAATTTATTTGAGTTATGATAGAGTAGTAAAAGGTATCAAGAACTATAAAAGTGCAACTAGAAGCATTTTTTTTATCAGAAGTTACAAGATCCTTGGTAAACATGTATATAAGGGGTGAAAGCACAACTAAACCCATTAATTGTGTGATAAAATATCTTAAAGAGATGTGCACCTATATACTTTACAAGTGAAATGTTTGACAAAATGTTCATGATAGTCAAACACATCAAAATTCTATAGAGATTTAGTATTTTGTTATAAAGACATTGTTACAAAGCTTACAATATACTTTTTAAAGGCTAAAATGAATGCTCATTATAAGCTTTTTAATTTTATTTAATTATTTTGTAAAGTCCAAAGTAAAACATTAACAATTATATGGGAATTCAAATGGTTTATTTCATCTTTATATTGAAAAGCCAAGATAATGTATGGTAGTTTGGACCATTTACAAATAACCATGTGTCAAGAATTATTGAAGAGACTTTGTATTTTTATCTTAAAGGATTAAGAAGAAGAATTGTTCAACTTTGAATCACTTTATTCTTCATGGGTTGTAGATGATTCTTATACATCAATTGAACTCTATGTTTTCTATCTTCTTTTTCTCAAATTTTTCAAGTAATTCTAGATAGTTCTATATTTTTATTTTGTCTAGGGTTTTCATATATATATATATATATAGTATTTTTTCCTTTTTTGCTCTTTTATAATTTCAACTAAAAAGTACATGAAAACTCCTTTAAAACCTCATAATATGAGGGAGCTTCTCCTCTCAAATGTAGATGAATATAAACTACTCAATGATGATTTATCTTCTTGTTATAAGTAATGTCATTACACATTGGGTGAGTCACATCAATAATTATAAAAACTATAACATCAAATTTACTTTCAAACAATGTGAAACTAGTAATTGATCTTCACAAATGTAACTAGTCAAGACATACTTAACACATAACGCATAAATCATAAGAGGGTCCCAACAAATGGGCCAAAATTTTATCCAACTTAGACATGCATGTAGTTGACCTATTAGCTAGCACAATTTAATACCCTTACCCACCAACAAATTAATCCATAGGACCACTCTCTAGAGGCATTCCAAAGTCCTAGACCCTTAGTAGACATAGAATCAATAATATAAACTCTAATAAATCAAATCAATCACATACATAATAAATATTCAACAAACATATACCAAAATATTAACAGTGTTTTACTATATATTAAATTGTATCAATTGGTTTTAAAATATCTAAAAATAATATTTATATAGAATTTCTAACTAATGTTAACTCATCTATATGTGAATTTCTTTAATTATAAGCCAAATTATTATATTTTAATTTATATCTAATATATTCTTTGAATTCTTCCAAAAGGCATGATGGCCCATTATCCATTACATTCCATACAAACTAGCTAGAAATCTTATCCTATGAAATCTATTTTTACATATACTCAAAATAATGGCTTTATAGAATTCCTTCGTGTTTTTATCTAGAAACATACAAAAATTGACATCATTAGAGGTATCCAAATTTTAGGGATCAATAATGTGAACCAACACAATCTTACAACTAAATAGGAGGCACTGGGTATTTCTTGATGACTTTTGTAGAATTCTTTTCATCCATAGAAACTTTTTCATTATATGTTCAAATGGTAGGGATCAACAATGTCAAATAACCAAGATGAGTTATGATTTATAATGTTAACAACATCAAGTTTCCACAATCCATGATAATCAAGTGCTAATTATTTGTGGATTGAAATTGTGAGTTTTTATATCACTCATGAAGTTTCAATCCAAAGATAATTAGCACTTGATCAACATAATGTTTTCATCATTTGAAAGAAAAATATATAAATGTTGAACCAACATGACTACAAAACATCTATCAAATCATTAAATGGTTAGTCTTGAAACAATGATTAGATAATCAACATGAATGAGAAATAACTAATTGAGTTTACCTATCCACTTCAAATTGAATACCTCACCATCAAGAAAGTGTTGTTGAGCATCCTATAACTTAGAGATGACAACCTAAAAAGTGTCTCACATAGAACATCTAATATGAAAATATTTTCAAAATGATGATTATGTACTTGTAAAGAATCCATCATTTGATTGAAAACCCAAGCCTCTTTTAATCTGAACAATTGAAATGTAATTATAATAAAAACTATAATTGATAAAATAAATGAAATCACTCATAAAAATAAGGTCATTTAGACTTTAAGCTTACTCTAAATAAATTACTTAAAATCCACTTAATAAATTGATTCAAGTAAGGACTTACTCAAAAATAAATACAACACATTTTATAAGTGGAATCCATTCTAATCTAAGTTATGGTCAGGTGATTTAAAGGGAAAAACAAAAATGTTCCAATCTATCAAGTAAATGGCAAGCATGCATCACAGTCTAAGAGATGGTGTTTTATTCACACCATAACTAAGGAGCTCTCCAAAACAAATGATGTTTTATTCACACCAAATCCATCCTTTGATTGAAAACCCAAGCCTCTTTTAATCTTTGAACAATTGAAATGTAATTATAATGGAGACTATAATTGATAAAATAAATGAACTCACTCATAAAATAAGGCCATTTAGACTTTAAGCTTACTCTAAACAAAGTACTTCAAATTCACTAAATAAATTGATTCAAGCAAGACTTACTCAAAAATAAAAACAACACATTCTATAAGTGGAACCCATTCTAATCTAAGTTATGGTCAAGTGATTCAAAGGGCAAAGCAAAAATGTTCCAATCTATCAAGTATATGGCAAGCATGCATCACAGACTAGGAGATGGTGTTTTATTCACACCATAACAAAGGAGCTCTCCTTATGCTATAATTGACATTTTTCTTGCAAACACCTCTTCAAAGACCTTAAACTCATATTGCCTTACCCAAACCTAAAAAAAGCAAATGATGTTTTATTCACATCATAACTCGTTTTATTCACACCATAACCTACGAGCTCTCCCTGATGATGTAATTGACAATTTTTTGCAAACACCTCTTCAAAGACCTTAAACTCATATTACATTACCCAAACCTCAAGAAAAACACATGATGTTTTATTCACTCCATAACTCGCCAGCTCTCCTAATACTACAATTGACAATGTTTTTTGCAAACACCTCTTCGAAAACCTTGAACTCATATTGTGTTACCCAAAACTCAAGAGAGTATGTCCCTCTCAATCTACTCAAGTCCCTCAATAGTTAAGGCCATTCCTTCCTCGGCAGATGATGGGGCTTGAAACATCGGGTAGATGGGGCCTTTCCACCCGAACCTTTCGTTGTTAGTGGAGGGTGAGGGACGAACTGACTCAACCACAGGGCCCGGGGAACTCGGGAACGGGAGGAGAAGGACGAACAGAATAGTTTGACTGCTGGGCCCCCGTCCTGTTTCCTGCTTGGGATTCCCACTTCCTATCCGTACTTCTACCTCGTGCTGCTCACAGACCGTAGTGCTGGCTATACGTAACCATTGCCCTACGGACGAGCTGTAAGCAAAGGGTCTTTGGAATAAAGTCAAGGGTGCATTGTATATAGAGCCATAAGTGCACACATAATTGGGTGAACCCTCACGGGAGATAAAGCATACATATCCTTTAGCTTTACCTAGTTGATCCATTAATGTCTTGCACTAAGTATGCATGCTCCTTTGTCATACATGACATTGACCATCTTAATTGTAATAATGTTATTATACAAAAGTCGGTTTGCAATGATGTTACTATATTATAATGCAACAATAATGTGAATGATAGTAAAAAGTGATTAAATTTTCTTTTGTGAATTGAGAACTTATTTCTATAATATCTTGAAAGCAAAGCAAAATATATAACTTCATAGAAATGTAGTCATGAAGGTGTGTTGTTCTTGATAAGATAACATGAAGAATGTTTATGATAGCCTCTCTATGATTGAGACACACACCATTGTAATGCAAAAGAATTGTAGATTCTATCAATTCAACCACTCTTTCTATTGATATTCTTGTGAAGCTAAATCAACCTTGACCATCTTTTTTACATCTTTGTAATCCTTCCATGAGCTCCTTTGCTAATTACACAAAATGCATGTTAGATTTCATCTTTTTCTTGTTGTTAAATCTCCATTTAAGAATGGTGATTGAACTCCACTTGATGTTATGGGTCAGACTATACTCATTGCATGTTTTCTATAAATTGTTAGCAATTAGTAGCCTTCACGTTCCTAAAGTTTGCTTGAGACTCATTGGAAATCCCCCAAGGATTATGTCAAGCACTTTGAAAGCATGCCATGAAATCATTAAATTCAATGATACCACATATTTGCTAGGAATTTATCAAATAAATGGAATGCATTCCTTTATCATAGTGTTGGCTAATTGTATATTGGTGAAGATGTTGCCAAATAAGTTTCTAGAATAGTTCAACACCATGGTGATTTAGGTACCAAATGTCCCTTCATCACCTAATTGCTTTGGGAGTCAACAAAACATAAAAGGTGCCAAACACCTAGAAATTAAAATATTTGAACTCTATAAGTGGTTTGATCTTAATTTTAAAACGTGTACGGTGCAAATTTATCTTCAGCAAGCAACTTGTGTCATAGAAATGTTGAATAAAATATTAAAAAGAGAGTGAGGAGGACCACTATCCTAACTTCCTTTAGGTTGCAAAGTTTCATACTTTTTAGATGCAAATTAAATATGTGGTGGCAATCCATTCAACAAGACTCATTGAAGAATATTTAATATGGAACAAAATCTACAAATATCCATGAAATTCACTATTGTATCTTTGTATTCCATATATAAAGCATGGGTATAACAACATCAATGCAATTCAAAGATGTTATTAACTTTATAATAAGCCTCAATGCATCTACTTAAGCTCTTATGAAGGAAGGATGAAGCACATGTTGCTTGAATTTTTTTTCCATATGTATGTTTAAGACTTTAATACTTTGATTCTCACCAACTATGATGCCATTCAAGCATCCATGTTCACAAACACATATTTCTTACCACCGCTCTTTCATATTATTTAACATCATTTATTGAGTACTAACAAATGGTATAGCTTTTTGTACTTGATGCAATCTCAACTTATTCTAGAAGATAAGGATGAAGGTCTAGTATGACATCTAGTAAAAATTGACTTGCTTCAAGCCTCATACTTAATGACACTACCAAAGGACACCATTTATGTTAAAATTAGAGCCTTAAATAACTTCCCATTACTTGTGTGACACATCCCTATGGATGATAAATTATTAACTATAGTTAAATAACTTCTAAAGCATAATTATAGGCACCAACAAAAGCTTTAAAATATTTACCTTCTTGCAAAAGCTCTTCATACTTTCAAGCTTGTGTAATCTTATCATTGTGTACCACAAGGATGAGTAGACTACTTGTAAATGGAACCTCCAAGATAGATAAAATAGGACATATTGTATGGTTGGCTATGTACATAGCACAATTTGTCTAGACTAACAACAATATCTATGATTCTATGGGTGTGTTCATGTAATAGTTTAACACTATAGTAAATTCCAACCATTAAGAAGGATATACATTGACTATATATTTCTAGTATTCTCATTTATACATCCTTGCACTTCCATGTGATGGAGGCTCACAATACAAGATAACTTATAAGTATTAGATGTTGCTCTCAATTGCTTATTTTCCCTATTTGTTTTAGTGGCCTCTACTATGCCCCTAACCCTATAATTTGTATAGATCAGGGTTAGAATTTGAGGAATAATGAATCAATAATAGCAAGCAAAAAACTATCTAATTCAAGCTATGAAGACCCTAATCCAACAATGAAGCACAAATGATAATAGAAATCCAAATAATGAAGCAATACAACCTCAATTCCTATGCCATAATTGAATTATATACATTGCTCTTCTCCATTTTGCCTTGTTTGCTCTCAGATTTGTATGCAAGATATTTGATAGGCTTGATGTTGATGCAAGATAGCTCTAGATCTCAAGATAACAAAACTTCAAAGATTGTGATTCTTCAAGATAAATGATATGAGAAGCAAAATATTTTTTGATTTTTGTTTTCAAGACAAATAATATGAGAAGCAAAATATTGAAGATTGTGGTTAACCTTGAAATGAAGGTGATGGCTTGCTTTTATAGAAATCCCAATTCAAATGAAAGGTTAGGAGTGAATGATGAGGTATCATGATCAATGGATGAGATTAATTGAGAAGAAAGGAGATAGGATGAACCAATACTCAAGAAATTGGTTGAGATGTAGGGCTTGGCTAAGAAGAAATTCAAATTAAAAAATGATAGCAATTATTTAATTTAAAGGAGGGAAAATTAATAATTAAATAATTAAAAATAATTATTTAATTATAGAAGAAGGTGGAGTGTTAAAATATTAAATAATTAAAAATAATTATTTAATAGAGGATGTATGAAAATGATAAATAATTATTTAATTATGGAGAGAAAAGGCTAATAAATAATTAAATTATTAAAATAATTATTAATTATAGAGGAAAATAGAAATAAACAATTAAATAAATAAAATTTATTTAATTTAAAAGGATGGAATAAAAATAAAATTGATATTTATTTAAATTAATCAAAAGAGGAATGAGATAAAGTGAATTAATTAAATAATTAGGAATTATTTAATTAATAGAAGATGACATTAGGAAATAATTAAATAATTAAAATTATTTAATTATGCATGGAAGAAGGTGAATTAGTGATAAAATGTTGCTTGTAGGCTCGGGATATTTTTCAATGTCTTCAATTTGTATTGGGTTATGAGTAGTCATCTTGTGGCTACCTTAACTCTTAATAAGTTACATAATCATTATTATAATCATATATAGATATTTAAGTTGTCCTAAGGGTTATAGTTAAGTATCTAGGTTGGCCTAGGTGGCATCGAAGGCATATGTATGGTACATATAGGAGGGATAAGTTATTATTATCATGGTGAGTACATTGAGTTCTTATTAAAGAGTATTAGAGTTATCTCCCTTGAAGTGGATTAGGAGGTTGTTCCCTTGAAGTGGCATTTTATTATCATGTATTTGCAACATATTTCCTATTCTATTCTTCTATCGTGCAAGGTGTGTCATTACATAGTGTTTATTTGTATAGCAACCTCCAAGGGCACTCTCTATATAAGGCTAAAAAATCCTTTCAAGAACTATATAGTATAACTAACTTGGAACCAAATAATCTTGCTCTCGGTTACTCGTCTCTCTTATATTATTTGTGTGCCCTCAAAAGAAAATCTCTATAAGGCCAAAAAAAGACATTCCTTATTGTAGAACCCAACCTTGTGTATGTAAAAACTTTACAGACTTGATTGTGTATGTCCATGAACTATAGTGATTTTATGTCTATTGGAAGTATGAGTAGTTTGTGTGTTGTCATTGATGTCAAAATTTTTATGGAGAGTTATTTGGAAGTTTGTGATGATACTTTGATTAGCTACATTATGTTGTCATTAGTAGTGTCACTAATGTCAACCTATAGTGTTGCTTTGATAAGATTTTTTTGAGTTGCTATAGTAGTTTGGTAGTGCTGAGGAAGTGTTGAAGATGATGATAATGTGTTTGCGGTGCTTAGTTTCCAAGTGCTTTTGAGAAAATTTAAGTAAAAGAGAACTTTGTGATTGAGAGGTGTTTTGTATAGCATAATAGTGATATGTTTTTTCTTCACATTTCTTCTATATTAAAGATTTGCTTATGCAGTTCAAACATTTTGTTCAAAGGTTTTCAAAGGTGTTATATCTAGAATTTCATGTCTAGGATCATTGTGCAAATAAATTTGTGTTCACTAGTGTGTGAACAATGTATTTTAGTGTTGTTTGGGAGAAATGGTTTTGCTCCACATTTCTCCACAATTTGGTTTTTGGTCTTACAAATTTGAACATGTGCTTATATTGATCATATCTATCTTCACTCTAAATTGTTTGAAGCTTGGTGCTCTGGAAGATTGGATTCATGTGCTGCAAGTATGTGGAAGGTTAGCTTGGTGTACAAGTGAATGTGTTCTTCAAGTGAAAGTTGTTGTGAAGGAATTTGTTGTATTTCAGGATGTTTATGCAATATTCTAGATTATGTTCAAGTGATATATGTTATCCACAAGTTGTCTTTGGATCAAATGAAGCATGTACTTAATTTTTTAATGGTGTTTACAAAGGTACAACCGACCTTGGGTGTTTACACTAATTGTGGATATGCTTCGGTGTTTGTGGAAGTGTGGCGTAGTGTGTATTAGTGGATTTGGGTTTGAGTTAAGGTGTGTTGTGGTCCACCTTCATTCCTTTCCATTGTGAGAATTCTTTTGTGTTGACCTAATTTGAATTTGCATGTTTGAGATGCATAACCGACCTTTTGAATTGTTTTTAAGGTTGTGATGGGTATATATGTGTGTTGAGTTGATGGAGGATGTGTGCAAGAAGTGTGTGTGATGTGAATTATTATGTGAAGTGTGAAAGTGTGAAGTTTAGTGTGAGCTTTAATGACTAAGACTACTGTAAGCGGTGATAAGGTGTCTACATTCTTTAGAGAGTGTGTGTATGTATTCCTCACTGTGGTTTTTCCCTTCTTGGGTTTTCCATGCAAATCTAATGTTCTACTGTGTATGGTGTTGTTGTGCTTTTATTTTTTGTTATTTGTTTATATGTTAAATCATTCTAACAGATTAAAGGCTAATAAGTTTAATGTGGATTTGAATGTTAATGAGGGTTTGATGTTTTAATGAACAATTGGTTCATCCCCCTCTCATTTGTCTTGTACATTCAATAATTGGTATTAGAGCAAGGTTCCTTGGAAGAAAGATTAACTGCTTGAGGTAGATTTGGGATGGTGCACAAGGAGGATCCTCTATTTAATGGATATGATTATGCATTTTAGAAGATCAAGATGGAAGGTTTCTTTGTTTCTCTAGGATTTGGAGTTTGGAAGTCTGTTGAATCTAGATATATTGTGCTTGCAAATGGTTTAACTATTTTTGATAAAATTAAAGCATATGAGAACAATGGGAAAGAAAGTTATGCTCTCTTGAGTGATCTTTCTAATGCTAAACTTGTGAAAGTTATGAATGTTAAATCTTCTAGAAATATTTGGAGGAAGTTGGAGAGTATCTTTGAAGGAGATGATAAATTCAAGCAAGCTAAGATGTAGAACCTAAAAAACAAATTTGAAACCCTACGAATGTCAGAGGATGGAGATATTACAAGCTACATGCATAAAGTGGATGAATTTGTCAATTCTATCAGAGGTCTTTGTGGACAACTTGAAGAAGAAAAGGTAGTGAAGAAGGTATTGAGAACTCTACCTAAATCTTATAGTCATAAAGTTTCTACTATTGAGGAAGTTTAAAATTTGAATAATTATTCTAAAGATTAGTTGTTTGGTGCTTTAACTACTTTTGAATTGAGAGAGTTTGGTCCAAGTGATTCAAAGAATGAGACTATTTTTAAAGTTGGAAAAGCTGAAAAGAATGAAGAATCAAATCCGAATGATGTTAATGATATAGAATCAAACTTTGTAAGAAGATTGAAAAAGGGAACTGGGAAGTACATAGGTAAGTTGTCTTTCAAATGTTTCAATTGTGGAAAAATTAGTCATTATGCTTCAAGATGTCCTATCAAAGCTTCGAAAGATAAATATAAGGAGAACAAAAGCAAATCAGTTAAGAAAATTTATTACGTTAAAGAAGATGCTAGTATATCTGATGGTGAATCTAATTACCCTGATGATGAGGATAATGAATGCTTGTTCATGGCTCTAAATGATGGAACTAATTCTGCTAACTTTGAGAGATGTATGAAGGAAAGTACTCCAAAAATAGATTATAATATTGAAGGAGCAATGGTGACTGCCTTTCATGCTAGAGAGGAGAAGAACAACTGGATCAGTGATAGTGGATGCCCAAATCACATGATTGGTAATTAGAGTAAATTTTTTAAACTTTAGAGATTTGGAGGACTTGTTAAGTTTGGTGATGATACATCTGCTAAGATACGTGGAAAAGGTTCAATTAGTTTTGATGGAAAGCATAATACAGATGATATTCTTTATGTTAAGGGTCTGCGACATAACATTTTGAGTGTAGGATAGATGTGTAGTAAAGGATATAACTGTGTATTCAAGATGATGGGTGTGAGATTAGAAAAGGCTCCAAAATTGTGGTTGTTACAGGAAGAAGGGTAGACACAAATGTTCATTAGCTCAAAGGTGCAAATGGTATGTGATTTATGACTCAAATTAATGAAAGTTGGATATTCTAGACAAATGTGTCACATCAATTTTGATGGCCTAGTAAGGATCAACTCAATTCAAGTTGTGAGAGATTTGCCAAAGATTGCAAAGCCTATCAATGTTGTTTGTAAGGAATTCCAGATTGGGAAGCAAGCTAGAAATAGTTTCAAAATAAAAAATAATCTACTATCGGTCCTTTGGAGTTGGTACATACAAATCTTTGTGGACCTACAAGAACAAGAAGTTTTCAAGTTGACAGGTATTTCATGTTATTGATTGATGATTATTCTAGAATGACTTGGATTACTTTTCTCAAAGAAAAATTAGAAGCTCTAGATAAGTTTAAGGAATTCAAAGCTATGGTTGAGAATGAAATGGATATCAAAATCAAATGTTTAAGATTTGACAGAGGTGGAGAGTTCACCTCTAATGAGTTTAACAGTTTTTGTGAAAATCAAGGAACGAAGAGGCATTTGTCAGCCCCTAGGACTCCTTAGTAGAATGGAGTGGTCGAAAGGAAGAATAGAATTGTTGAGGAAGCTACAAGAACAATGATGAAAGAAGCAAACCTACTAGAAGTCTATCAGAGAGAAGCAATTCATACCGCAGTCTACATACTAAACAAAGCACAAGCAAGGAAAAACAGTTCAAAGGCTCCCTATGAGTTATGGTATGGAAGGACTCCTACTGTCAAATACTTTAGAGTGTTTGGAAGAAAATGCTATATCAGGAGAGATGAAGAAAACATGAGAAAATTTGATGCAAGATATGATGAAGGAATCTTCCTTGGATACTCTACAAAAAGTAAAGCTTACTAGTGCTACAACAAGAGGCTGAAAAGGATTGTTGAAAGTGCAAGTGCCAAGGTGGATGAAGATCTACATAAAAATTCAGTGATGATAGATGGATATGAATTAGATGAGTCTTTTTGTAGAGAAGAAGAAGAAGATAAAGTTAAGGAGATTGAAGTATAGGTTGAAGAGGAAGATGCTTCAGAAGAGATCCCTCAAACTCCCAAGTATGTGCAAAAGAATCATCCTGAAGATCAAATTATTGGTAACAAAAGAAGAGGTGTATTGACAAGAAGAAAGGTTGCTATGATAGAAAAACAAGTGAACTTATGTTTACTTTCTAAAATTGAACCTAAAATAGTGGGTGAAGCATGAAAACATGAGTATTGGATAAGGGCTATGGAAGAAGAAATAATGTAGAATGAAAAGAATTAGACTTGGGAACTTGTCCCAAGACCAACAAAAAAGAATGTGATTGGAACCAAGTGGGTGTTCCAGAATAAGTTGAATGGGGATGGAGAAGTTGTTAGGAATAAGGCAATACTTGTGTGTAAAGGCTACTCACAAGTGGAAGTAATAGAATTTGAGGAGAATTTTCTCCACTGGCAAGAAGGGAAGCTATTAGGATGTTTTTGGATTTTGCAACACATAAGGATTTAAAATTTTATCAAATGGATGTGAAGTTTGCATTTTTGAATGGTGAGTTGGAAGAATAAGTTTACATTGAACAATCAAAAGGCTTTTAGGTATCAGATAACCCTAATATGGTCTACAAATTGAAGAAAGCATTGCATGGACTCAAGCAAGCTCCTAGAGCTTGGTATGCAAGATTGGATAGGTACTTCTTGTAGCAAGGATTCAATAAAGGTACTATAGATAACAATCTTTATTTCAAAGTTGAAAAAATATTGAATCTTGATTGTGGTTGTGTATGTTGATGACATAATTTTTGGAGCTAATGAAGCAATGTGTAAGAGAATTACAAAAAATATGCAAAACGAGTTTGAAATGTCAATTTTTGGGGAGATGAATTTCTTCCTTAGACTACAAATTAATTAAACAGAAAAAGGTATATTCATTTCATAATCAAAATATATCAAGGAAATGCTGAAGAAGTTTGGAATGGAAAAATCTAAACTGGTATGTACTCCTATGGTTACTGGTTGCAAACTAAGTAAGAATGATGAATCTCCTAAGGTTGATCAGAGCAAGTACAAATTAATGATTGGAGGGTTGTTGTATTTAACTGTTACTAGACCAGACATCATGCACGTAGTTTGTCTTGTGGCTGGATTTCAAGAAGATCCTAAAGAGTCACATGTGACAACAATAAAGAGAATATTTAGATAATTGAAGGGCATTCCAGAAGATGGTTTGTGGTATCCAAAGGATATTTATTTCTCTCTAAGTGCTTATATAGATACAAATTGGGTAGGTTGTGTGGATGCCAAAAAAAGTACAAGTGGTGGTGCATTCTTTCTTGGAAGCAAGTTGGTGTCTTGGTTAAGCAAAAAGCAAAAAGAAGGATTCAATATCATTATTTGTTGTAGAGGCATAGTACATTGTTGCAACATCTTGTTGCACACAAGTGTTGTGGATGAAGCAAAATTTGAAGGATATCAGAGCGGTATATGAAGAATCTATTTCTATCTTTTGTGATAATAGAAGTGCTATCAAAATTTCAAAGAATCTAGTAATGCAGTCAAGGACAAAGCATATTTCAATCTGATATCACTTTTTGAGGAAGAAGGTTGTAGAGAGTGAGGTAAAGTTGGAATATGTGTCTACTAAAGATCAAGTTCTAGATATCTTCACAAAGGCTCTTCCTAAGGATACTTTTGAGTATCTTCGGGAGAAGTTAGGGTTTATTTCCCCTCCTTTCAACTAGATGCATAAGGATATGCATTAGTCTAGTGGATTTCAAGATTCATTCTTGTTTTGGTCCAATGTTGGTGGCTACTTCTTAGGGGGAGTAGGTAGTGGTGTTATTGGTTGTTGCAGTTAGGGGGAGTAAGTGTTTTCATTGTGTTGCAGTAGTATGTTGTGTACTCCTAAGGGCGAGTTTGTAGAGAAGTGGAATGTGTAGATGTGCAGAGAAGGTGTGAAGAAAATAGAGTGCAGTAAAAGGAAAGGTAGTTGCAGAGTAGTTGTTGTTCCTTATAGGTGTTACCTCTGGGGAGGAGAAAGTATGTGTGATTGATGTTAAAGGGGGAGAGATAGAAGTGTGTTTCCCTTTTCCATTGATTTCAAAGGGGGAGAGAGTTAATTGGAAAACCTTATGAAGTAAGGGGGAGAAAGAGAAAGTGTAAGGAGTAGTATGCACTAAAGTGCAATATGTGAACTATGGTGATCATAAATGTTGTTTTTTTTGTTGGTGGTTTTTCACATCATGTGTTGCCATCAATGACAAAGGAAGCATTAGTAGATTGTGTGTTGTCATTGATTTCAACAAGTCTATGGAGATATTGTTGGAAGTTTGTGATGATACTTTGATTAGTTGCATTATGTTGTCATTAGTAGTGTCACTCATGTCAACCTCTTGTGTTTCTTTGATAAGATTCTGTTGAGTTTCTGTAGTAGTTTGGTGGTGATGAGGAAGTGTTGAAGATGATGAGAATGTGTTTGTGGTGCTTGTTTTCCAAGTGCTTTTGAGAAAATTTAAATAAAAGAGAAAATAGTGTGATTGAGAGGTGTTTTGTATGGTAGAATAGTGATCTATTTTTGCTCCATATTTCTTCTATATTGAAGATTTGATTATGTAGTTCAAATATGTTGTTAAGAGGTGTTCACAGTCATTATATCCAAAATTTCATGTCTTGGATAATTGTGTAGAGAAATTTGTGTTCACTAGTGTGTGAACAATGTATTGTAGTGTTGTCTGGGAGAAATTGTTTTACTCCACATTTCTCTACAGTTTGGTTTATGGTCTTGTGGATCTAAAGGTGTGCTAATATTGATCATATCTATCTTCAGTCTGAATTGTTTGAAGTTTGGTGCTCCAGAAGGTTGGATTCATGTGTTACAACTATGTGGAAGGCTAGCTTGGCATATAGGATGAATGTGTTCTTCAGGTGAAAGTTGTTGTAAAAGAATTTGTTGGATTTTAGGGTGTTTATGGAATATTCCAAATTATGTTCAAGTGATATATATTGTCTGCGATTCATGTATGGATCAAAGGAAGCGTGTACTTAATTGTTTAATGATGTTTACACAGGTAAGACTAACCTTACGTGTTTACAATAATTGCGGATATGCTTCAATGTTTGTGGAAGTGTGGCATAACATGTATGAGTGAATTTGGGTCCAAGTTAAGGTGTGTTGTGGTCCGCCTTCATTCCTTTCCACCACGAGAATGTTTTTGTGTTGACCTAATTTGAATTTGCATATTTTAGATGTGTAGTCAACCTTGTGAATTGTTTTCAAGGTTGTGATGGGTATATATATACGTGTGTTGAATTGATGGAGGATGTGAATTATGATGTGAAGTGTGAAAGTGCAAAGTGTAGTGTGAGATTTAACGACTAAGACTGTTGGAAGTAGGTGAGCCAAAGGTGTCTGCATTCTTTGGAGAGAGTGTCTATGTATTGGTGATGCAAAGGTGGATCTTTTTTGTTGCACTGAGATGGATTTCTCATTGTAACATTCTTCTTTCTTCTTTTCTTCTGGGTAGTGAGCCCTTCTTTTCTTTTGGATAGTGAGCCCTCCAACAATGGGCCTTTTGTATTTGATGTTACAAGTACTTTATACAGTGAGCTAATCCTCACCGTGTTTTTTACCTTCTAGGGTTTTCCACATAAATTTGGTGTTCTACTGTGTATGGTGTTGTGCTTTTAGTTTCTATTATTTGCTTACATGTTAAATCATTTTAACGAATTAAAGGATAATAAGGTTAATGTGGATTTGAATGTTAATGAGGGTTTGATGTTTTAATGAACAAATGATTCCGCCCTCCCCCCTCTTAGTTGTCTTGTACATTCAACGATGTCATCCCACCTTTTTATAACTAATCTAAGACAACATAAGTGGGTTTTCCCTTTGTCAAAATTTTGTCCAAGTCTAAACTACAATGTCCCCTATGTGCTCATCATGCTTCAAAGTTTGTAAAAGGTCCAAAAAATTCTCAATATAGATCTATTTAGTCATTTTCTTAGGTTTTGAGAGTTGTTGGAGTTTCAAACTTTTGGGTATTCCCATTATGATATACAATCCTTTCTATCTCCACTTTCCCTTTGTCTATTAAGTTATCAAGATTAATCCTCATAGTAGACCCTTCCACTTGATCTCAAAAATCTAATCTAAATCCTTTTAAATTTTTTCTAAGCATTGATTGTGTTGGCCTATCAAACTTGTCGAGGTTTTCATGATAGTCACCCAAGCTTAAAAAAAATGTGCCTTAGAATGTTTTCTATTGCTAAATTGTTGGACTTGTCCTTCTCTTTGTATAATATATTTTCCATCCTTGAGCTTCAAACCCCAAAAATATTTGTTAAAATTCTTAGATTTCACTTCCATTGGAATTTCAAATTTCCTAACTCCATCCTTTTTGAAACATTGAAATTCCCCTTTCCAAAGTACCATTGCCAACTTCATCCCAATTTTTGGTCTTTACTACCAAAATTTTCCGAAGTCTTTCAAACCAAGAAGTTGGATCATCCTTGATTGATGTATCTTATTTGCATCCTCCTTGATTCTTAACTTTGATTCGATCTCACTTTTTTTTTAATCAAAGTTAAATTTGTGAGTTTCCTCTTCCCCAAGTATCTTTCCCTTGTCATCCTTAGCTCTTGGTTCTCAACACTTCAAAAAATATTATATTTTAGAGTTGAAGTTCCAACCTTCCCTTAACATATGTGATTTTTCCTTGTCACTCCAACATCCAAATCCCTTACCCTCTAAAAGGCTCTTAATGCTATTTTTTAGACATTCAAACTTGGTCATGTGTCCATCCCTTCCTTGACTATTCAAGTTCATTTCAAATATATATTTTTTAAGTGTTCCTTTTTAGAGTTGTTTACTTTCCTTCATCCCAATGCATATTCCAAGGTATGCTCAACTTTTGAACTCTTTCAATTCTTTCATACTCTTTTGGAGTCAAAATTTTCCCCATCCTTCCATCTCAATACCGTTTTCCTAGTTCCTCAAAAATACCATTGCTCAATAAATTACTATGTATTTCCCATCAAAGTTTGAAGATTGGACTTTCCTTAAAAATGGTACCAAGTATGAGTCAAGTCCAAACTTTGATCTTGGACTTCCTTCTTTTAGCATGACTTCCTTGTGACCCCAATCCCAATGTCCCAAACTATTGTATGAAGTATGGATTTGGTTTGATCCTTCAAATTCAAAAGATCTACCTATTTCACCAACTTCTATCAAACTCATTAGAATGCCCAAAAAGTCACATGGTCACTAAAAAGGAACTTGAAATTCCATAAGGGTACTAATAGTTGATAATAGTGATTTTTTCTCTATTTAAGGATAATTAAGCATGATTTTGATGTGCAATTTAAGTAGTTTTAATGACGGTTTGCTATAAGCAATTAGGGTTTTCATTTATTAGCTAAAAAGGACCAACACTTACCAAAAGAATGCCCAAAACTACTTATTTTTACTCAATTCTCATAGATTTTAATTTGAATGATATTATGGCCATGTCAAATATGTAGTAGATCAAATTTTGTAAGGAGATACTAGGATATAACTTTTAGATAGTAGGATGTGGTGCATGATTTCCATGGCATGTCTTTCTCCCACATGCTCTATCTAGATCCATGTAAGGGCATTTGGTGTTCATTGTAAAGGGCTGGGTTTTTTGCATCTCTATGGAAAAGCTCATCCGAGTTAAGTTATATTTCATGTATAACCTTTATGTATGACTGTAACTATTTTTTTTTAGATTTTTGGTCATTTGTAATAGCAATTTTTTTTAAGAAAATCAATATAAGGCACTACTTTACTCTTGTCTTGCAACCTGTCTCCACAAATATTTTAGAGTTTTAATGGATTCAAGGAAGCCCTAAATACACACTTATTTTATTTCGTATCATATCTTTGTTATTTTTCATCCAAGGGGCGTAGTAAAACCTTTCGTTACATGCATGCATATGTTTTGTGAAAATATTTCAAACTACTATGTGAATCTTTAAAAAATTTATAGATTATCAAGTAGAGATTGCATTATTGGGGATAAAGGGTATTTGAGGGTTTGAGATATACAAGATAAAGGTAAATTAGACTAATTTAAAAATTAAGGGTTTGTAGATTTGTTAAGGATTCCATTTAGGGTAAATTATGTGTTGCAGGAGTAGGAATTGGTCTTGTGGCAAAAGGCTACCCACATCATTTTAAACCAAGAAAATATTTTAACCATTTTATTTTTCTTATTTTGTAATCTTACATAGTTTATCATTACAAACCTTTACTAAATTTATTGTGACACATTAAATATGAAAACCTTGAAAGACTACGTATAGTGTAACTTTAATAGGTTGACGATGCTATAAGTAATTTCTACTAAATATATTTGAAGAGATTTGTGACCATGTTTATCTTTAGTTACATCATTATCCTAGCTACATAAAAGAAGACATATGTAAATTAAATGTAGTATTCCTTAACAAAGAACAACAATCACAACTAATATATAAAGTCATACTTTATGAAGATTAATTTTGATATTTATTTGATTTATTCTTTAAAAGATCTTTGGGACTACCCTTTGAGCTTGGTAAGGCTCAAAGTGCATAAGAGGTATGTAATCCTATTGTTGTCCTTTTCAACCCCCAGTTTGAGGATAGGTATCTTCTTCTTTGATAAATTTGGTCACTTTTTTATGTATATATAAGAAACCTTAGGGTTAGGGGTTAGTATAGAAAAGAACATCAACACCTTGGAGGATCCATGTTCAACTTTTAAAGTTCTAAAAGACTTAACAAAATTTAAATCACTTCAACTCTTTAAAAGACAAAAGAAATAATCTAGATAACTGTGAGATGCATAACTTAACTTCAAAATGTTAAATAAAATTAAAAATAGCTCTAAGATGGGTTTTTAGTAAATGAGTTATTGTTTGAAAGAGTCCTACCAAGTAAAAGAGTAGAACTTCTTTGTTATGGAAATTTATAAAAATAGAAACATTATTTGAAAATTTTCCCTTTTCTTTTACATAGTTTGGCTCTTCAATGAAGAGTGAATATGTAGATTGAATGCTTGTTAACATGTGTCTAGAGACCACTTTATGTAATACAAAAACATTTTATAATTAGAAGAGTACCACACAAGAGAAGAATATGATTATAAAACATTAAGAAAATATAAATATAAATACGATTATATGCCCCACTAAAGAATAAGAATTATGGTAGTGGATTATTAATTAAACAAGAATAATTTATTAGAAAAGAAAGGGAGTGAAAAATAGTGATCACATGTGGGTACAACTCTAAATATGAAAAACAATAATGATGACACTAACAATTAAAGGATCATAGATGTTGAACTAGTCATTAATGCCATTAATTACCTACAATAGATGATATATTATTAGGAAAATCAACATCCTTGACACAA
>VDFB02077783.1:0-24164 GCA_007258455.2 Sequoia sempervirens
TAGTACAATTATAAGTGCTAGTTGTCAAAGACATCAAAGTGTTCTTGATATTAGTGCATGCAAATGCTGAATTTGGCCATAAAAATGAAGGTATAATTTTTTGATAGAATAAAACAAATCTAATCATACCACTATAAAGTACATACAAAAATATACCAAAAAATGTTACCATAGGAGCCTAAATGGATCTCCGAAAGTTCCTAAAATGAGAGTTTCTTAGTAACACCTATAAAAATATATAATTTCTAGAAAAAAGGTACCAAAATAAAAACCCATCTACACCACTGTGAAGCTCACAAAATTTTAAACTAAACAAAAAAAATTGCTCACAAGAAGGAGCTAGAATGACTGAGATACAAGCCTTCGAAGTTGAATTACTAAACTAAAAACTGCATTGGAGAGGGGGAAATTTTGAAAAGGCTAATGCCATCATGTTGAAATTAGCATTGAAATGGAAAAGATACACTGCCACCTTGCCACAATATTCCCTCAACCTCAAAATTGCTTTCATTTGATCAAAAATTGCCTTTGGCACCATAAATATACTTTTCTTTCTCCAGAAATTGTCAATGGTGAGAAAAGATGATTTGTTGGGAGTTTGGACTAGTTTTTGATGGAATAGCTAGTTATCAATGGTTGGTGGAGGTTTTAATGTGAGCTATGGCAACCGTGTGGTGGGGATCATTGTTAAGTCCATGAGAAGCCACTAACAAGTGTTAGGATAGGTGAAATTATAATTGTTATCCTAAGTTGATAATTGTGTGTCTCCACGTTCTTTGGAAAGTGTTCTAGAGGACATGAGAGGAAAAATATTTATTATTTATTTTTCTATGACAAATTGTAATTGCATTCAAAGAGGGTGGACCTACTACGGTGATGGTTACAAAGCATCCTAGGAGCATATTCCTTTTGGGTGTCCAACTTTTGGGTGGGGACCACCCAAAAGTGCATGCTCTTGCATGTTATTTACATGTTATCCTGGGTTGGGCGCCCAAGCTTGCATGTTCTGGGTTTGAGCCGTCAAAGTTGTCAAAGAGTTATGGAGCACTCAGTATTGACCAATTTTCATTGGCTATGGGATAGGAACCCATGCAAAAGCCATGTGAACATTTAATATTTTTCACCATGTTTTTGGGCTATCCACTAAGTGGGGCATGGGTTTTCCTAGGCAGTTTTACTTGTTGTTTTGGGATACCATTTGTGGTATTCTTTCCCACTAACTTCTATATATTGGAGTATTAGGATGGTGGTTTGTAGAGTTTGTTTGTAGGTCGTTAGAGTAACGAAGTATTGTCGAAATTCAAAGAGGAGTGTTGTATTGTTGTATCTCTTTTGAAGATTTATACAAGCATTGGATCTCTTTGGGTGTGGAGTTTTTTCCTGCAAGGGTTTCTCCATGTATATCTTGTGTCACTTGTGATTCTCGACTTGTGGTATTGTTGATTTTCTTTCATTGTTACAATTTCTAATCATATAATCACATAATTGGTAATCTTGCATGCATATTTTAGATTTGCAAACACATATCTAAGTTCATATTTTTGCAAGTTTTACCTTGAATTTCCAACATTTGGTATCAGAGCTAATGGTTATGTTGAGAGAGGGATGCCTTTCTCTTAAGTGTTGAAGGTTTTTTGGTTGTAGTGGGAGCTTGTGCATTGTGGGTTTTACAGATTTGTGAAGAATATTGAAAGCCATGACTTATACCTCTCGTCTAGATATTGATAAGTTCAATGGAACTAGTTATGAGATGTGGAAGTTGAAGATGGAGGATCTCCTTAGAGAAAGAGATTAGTGGTTGGTAGTTTCAAATGAAAAGAAACTAGAATCAACATCTGATGAAGATTGGAAGAAAATGGACAAGAAGGCATGAGGAACCATTCGGTTGTGTCTTGCAAATTTTTTCCTCCTAAATATTTCAAAAGAATCTACTGCATACAAGTTGTGTAGGAGGATAGGTTAAATTTACCAAACTAAAAGTAACAAATAAATTGTATCTCAAAAGACGTTTGTTTTATTTGAAATGAAGGATGGTGATTTTATTTTAGAACATTTAAATGCTTTTAATATGATTATAAGTCAACTTGCATCAGTAGATGTTAAGATAAAAGAAGATAAATGTATTTTGTTTTTTTGTTCTTTACCTAAATCTTGGGAAAATCTAATTGTTGCCATAAGTGATGGTGGTGTAGAACTGAAGATGGATAGTCTCATTTTCATACTTCTTTCAGAGGAGATGAGACAAAATTCCATGAATACAAGCTCCCAAGATGCCTTGCATGTGTGAGGAAGGTCCAAAGAAAAAGGAGGGCCTAAAGGGGAAAAAAAGAGGGACAAGTCTAAAGGACATTCTAAAACACCCAGGAAGAGCAGAGTAAAGTGTTGGAATTTTGGTAAGAGAGGACATGAGAAGGAGTACAAGAACAAGAAAAAGAGTTTTGATACTTCCACAAAAATGTCCTCAAAAGATGGTGATTTTGATGCTTTGTTTATTTCTGCTAACATTGTTAGTAATGATGCTTGGATTATTGATCCAGGTTGCTCCTACCATATGAATCCTCACAAGGAGTGGTTTACTCCATATTCATCTTATGATGGGGGAGAGGTTTTCCTTGGTGATAATAGATGAAGAAGATTGTTGGTAAGGGAAAGGTAAAGTTGTGTTTCAGTGATGGAAGGGTTAAAACCCTTAATGATGTTTTACATATTCTAGGACTTGGGAGATACTTTCAATATCCAAGTTGAATGATTTTGAAATGCATGTGAAATTTGACAAGCCTAGTTGTGGGTTGGTAAGAGGGAGTTTGGTGATTACTAAAGGATCTCAGATAGGGACTTTGTTTAGGCCTAATGCCTCCACCCTTTGTAACTCTATCAATGTAACTAGCATTGAAAATACATGTATGCTGTGGCACCGTAGATTGGGTCACATAAGTGAAAAGGGTCTTAAGACCATTTTGAATAAAAAATTGGTTGACGGTATTTCTAATTATTTTGTGGGCAAAAATGATTTTTGTGAGCATTATGTTTTTGGTGAATAGAATAGATCATCATTTTCTAATGTGACTAACAAATCCAAGAGGTTCTCCCTCAAAACCAGTTTTGTTGATAAGAATCCCCAGGCTAAAAACCTTGTCTCATACTCTGAAGATTCCCCTAACTCTGAGGTGTCTGGTGCTAACAATACTGAGTCCTCTGTCAACCCGTCGTTGGATAGAATTGTCAGAACTAGCTCCCCTATTACACCTGACCCTGCTAATACTTGTTTCAACACTGAAAGGGATCCCTCTGTGGATGTTTTGAATTTAGCTAGAAATAATGTTGATATCCATTTCAAACTTTCGAAATGGATTTTCAATGAAATTAATGAGCTAAAGATAAAAAATTGGGCCCTTCAAAGTAAACTGGAAGACTTGGGAGCCAAGGTTGCGGCGATTGAAAAGAAAGAGGTGGAACGAAGAGATTACAGTCTCAGCAAAGATACTCAACACCATGCTGGCAAGAACAAAAATGTTGAAATCAAGGTGGAGAAAATGAAAAATACTATCAAAATTATTGCTGAGCAAAACAATCGTATGGCCAAACACAACACCATCATCATCAATGCCATGACCGAGAAATTGGACAAAGCCCAACAAGGGTCTCTGGTGGTTGATCTGGAGGAAACCAATGAAAGAAACCAGGAGGAGGATGTTGGCATTTCTAAGAAAACCAAGGCCAATTTGAAGAGGAAGGCTCCCCCCACTCCACAAATGATTCAAACTTTTAAGAAGGGTGTTCATGATATGCAAAATCTGGAGGCTGAGACAGAGTATGTCTTGAAGACTCTGGGTTAATTGTGGTTGGTTTTTTGTTGGTCTTACTACTAGTTTTTTTGTTTGACCTTTCTGGTCTTTTGTGGATGGTTGTTGCTTGTTCTGGTTTTTACCTTTTGTGCAGCTGGTTGTTTTTGTTGGACTTTTCTTTCCTATCTTTTTTGTTGTAAACTTTGTGGTTTCGGGTCCCTGTAAAACCCGTTTTACCCTTTATCAAAAACAAATCTAAGAGATTATTAGAGATAATTTATTTGGATGTGTATGGACCAATGGATGTTAACTCTTTTGTAAAATCTTATTATTTATGTTACTTTCATTGATGATGTTTCAAGATAAAACTAGATTTATTTTATGCATGCAAAATCTAAGTTTTTCACTAAGTTTAAGGAATTTAAAGCCTTAGTTGAGAAGCAAATGGATTACAAGATAAGGGTGTTGAGATATGACAATGGGGGTGAATATTGTTCTAGGGAATTTGATGAGTTCTGCAAGCATGTAGGTATTGTTAAAAAAATACTACTCCTTATACATCCCAATAAAATGGGGTAGCAAAAAGAATAAACTAAACCTTTATGGAAAGAGCTAAGAGCATGTTGAGTAGTGCTAAGCTTGATAGATTCTTTTTGGAAGAAGTTGTAAGCACTACATCTTATTTGGTTAATAGATCTCTTTGTCTAGCTCTTGTTGATAAAACTCCTTATGACGTGTGGATAGGTAGAAAGCCATTTGTTTCACATTTAAGGGTCTTTGGTTATGAGGCTTTTATTCATGTGCCTCAAGAGAAGCGTTCTAAATTGGATCCAAAAGAACAAAAATACATCTTTATTGGTTACAATGAGAATGTAAAAGGTTATAAGCTTTGGAATCCACTAACCCATAAAATGGTTTTCTCTAGAGATGTGAATTTTAGGGAGTTTAGAGCTTACTCAAGTGAAGAACAACCAAAGGAGAAGGATAAGAAAAAAATAGTGCACTTTGAGACAAAGATTGAAAAGTAGGAAGATGCACATGTGGAAGAACAATCAGATGGATCTGAGGATGGAGAAGAAGAAGAGGGTTCATATAGTTTAGAGGATGTTTAGGATGAGCACACAATAGAGGAAGAATAGGTAGAGCCCATTACTCCTACCTTGAGGAGGTCCACAAGACAAAAAGATCCAGTTGGCTAGTATAGGCCATCTAATTTTTATTGTGTATTTTCTTTGACAAGTATTTATGATGAACCTAGATCCTATAGGGAGTCTCTTTCTTTAGAAAAAAGTGAGTCTTGGATGCAGGCCATGCAAGAGGAGATGATGGCTTTGGATAGTTGTGATACTTGGGATCTTTTGAGTTTTCCCAAAGGAAGGAAGCCCATTGGTTGCAAGTGGGTATTTAAAAATAAATTTGGTGCAGATGGTCAGTTAGAGTGGTACAAGAAAAGATTGGTGACCAAGGGCTACTCCTAGAGAGAGGGAGTTGATTTTGGTGAAATTTATCTCTTATTGCCAAGTTAACTTATATTAGATTCCTATTATCTATTGTTGTTGCTTATGATTTTGAAATAGAGAAAATGGATGTTAAAATTACTTTCTTGCATGGGGATCTTGAGGAAGAAATTTATATGTGACAACCTAACGGTTTTTTTGTGAAAGGAAAATAACTCTTGGTTTGCAAGTTAAAGAGATCTCTATATGGTTTGAAATAGTCGCCTAGGATGTGGTACTATAATTTTGATGCATTTACATTGAATTTGGGTTTTGTTAGAATTGAAGAGGATCATTGTGTTTATATTAAGGTTATTGATGATCAGATACTAATAATTGTATTGTATGTTGATGAAATGTTATTTATGGTTAACAGTAAGGTGATGACTCGGGAGCTTAAGACTCAACTTTCTGGCACATTTGATATGAAGGATTTGGGGGATACAAAATATATCCTTGGGATGAAGATCAAAGGGGATCGGGTTCACAAAATGCTTTGGTTAAGTCAGAGTAAGTATGTTGATACCATTTTGTAGAGGTTTAGTATGCATGACTATAAACTAGTAAATATTCCATTTCTGGTTGGTACTAAGTTGAGTTTAGACATATGTCCTAATTATGATGATAATTTTGAAGAGATGTCTAATTTTCCTTATGTTATTTTCCTTGGTAGTTTGATGTATGCAATAGTTTGCACTGGACCAAATATAGCCCAAGTAGTGGGAGTTTTGAGCAAGTTTATATATAACCCTGGTAGAGAGCATTAGAATTTTTTTAAGAGGGTGTTTAGATATTTACACAGTACTTCAAATTACTATCTGGTTTATCATGGTACTGATGATGTGGTTAAGTCATTGGACATATAAGGTTTTATTGATGTAGATTGATTAGGTGACTTGGATAGTCGAAGGTCCACTAGGGGCTATGTTTTTAATTTGTTTGGAGGTGCAATGATTTAGATGAGTAAGAGTCAGCCTACAGTTGCATTTTCCACCACCAAATTGGAGTATATGGTTGTTACACATGCCTCTAAGGATACGGTTTGGTTACAGAGACTTGGTAAAGGTATTGGTTTTGATTGTAGGACAATGAGGATTAGATGTGACAATTAGAGTGTCATATGTTTAGCCAAAAATCCTATATATCATGCTTGTACTAAGCATGTTGATGTTTAATATCACTTTGTGCAAGAAATGATTGAGAATGGTAAGGTCTTGATTGAGAAGTTTGACACTTTGGATAATGTTGTAGATTCTCTCAGGAAGCCAATGACCATAGATAAGTTCTCTTGGTGTAGGAATGCCATGAGCTTTGATCATTGTACTTGATTATATTTTATTTGTATCTCATGGATGTAATTGCATTGTATAATGTCAAGTGGGAGAATATTAGGATAGGTGACATTATAATTGCTATCCTACGTTGATAATTGTGTGTCTCCACATTCTTTGGAAAGTGTTCTCGAGGACATGAAGGATAAAATATTTATTATTTATTTTCCTATGAAAAATTATAATTGCATTCAAAGAGGTGGACCCACTATGATGACAGTTGTAGAGCATCCCAAAAGCATATTCCTTTTGGGCATCTAACTTTTGGGTGGGGACCACCTAGAAGTGTATGCTCTTGCATGTTATTTTCATGTTATCTTGAGTTGGTGATGTAGTAGACGGAGGCCCACAACACACAAAAACACAATTCCAATCTGCAAACACAATTATCAAATCACAATCTCATCAAAACCTCTTCATTCAACAAGATCACTATGTTTCCTTGTAGCATCGCAATTCCACTAAATCAGGTATTACTCCACTCTCACACCCTTTCAATTCACAACTCAACACACATTAGGGACCCATTACAGAGCCTATCAACATATCAAACAATCACCAATGGTTGGTTTATACCAAACTACTCAAAATAGGGATTTCTCACTTTCTAGGCCTCAAATTAGGCCACTTTAACAAAGAAACCACTCACCATGCTTGTCCAAAATCTACCAAATATTGGGGAAGAAATTATAATGTGTTAAAACCTCATAATCCATAATCAGATCTTAGACATACAACCATACAAAGGGTAAACTATAAAACCCTCCTTTTTAGCCTAAACCCTAGGGGTTTATTGAAAAACACCTTTCCCACACTCTTAAAATATTACCAACACCTCCAACAGGGCTTATTTAACCTACACATGATCAAAACATCATAAAATAATGCTTCCCTTTCAAAAAACTCAATTTGGCATACCAAAACCTCTAATTTTCATAAGGAAATTTCAAAATTCAATCTTAGGGCTTCACACCTAATTCATTTCTAGACATCCCCTTCACTAATTTACCACTTCCACACCAATTCCTACTATTTAATATCCATCCCACTAAGTTGAAAGCTTCATAGTAGGCGGGATGGAGTTAAAACATGTTAAAAACTCACAAAACAAACAAAAACCCTGTTTCAGCCGGTTAGAGAAAACCTTCTATAAAATGCACTAGATTTGATGGGAAGCCTTTATAATGTATTAAAAAGAGATTTATTACACTATACAATACAATTCCAACAAAAAAATGAATCAAGAGAAATTTGTATGGCTGTACAAGTCTATGTAAGAAGAGAAAAACAAAAAATCTGGTAAAACAATGCTCTTTCCAATTGTTTACTAATTCCAAACTTGAAAAATCAGTCATACATCGATTCTTTCTTTCTTTTTATGATTTTTCCCACTCAACCAACCATTATAACTTCTCCTAAATTCCTTTTGAAGGCTTGTGACCATTGGTCTTCCAACTCATCCTTTAACAACTTTTTTTTTTTTTTGTTTGGAGATACCCCCGAGGGGGTCCCCTTGAGCTTAGCACCAAGGACTGAGGGGTATCCACTCCGCCAAAATCCGCCTGGGGCACGATCCCAACCTCATCCCTTTTTTGGGGTGTCGGGGCTTTGCACTCAACAAGACTTGATCCCTGGTGGGCTCATTCTGAACCTTTCAACTTCACCAGTAGACCAAGGGCCCATTGACCTTAACAACTTTTTGAATTTTGCATTTTTTCATAAAGCAATTTTCCCATCTTTTTGCACTCTTTTTAAAATATAAAACTCCTAAGAACCTAATATAACTAAAATATGATCATTTACATCATGAAATGGTATTGTAGACCTTATTTTAAACAAAACTCAAAAAACTTCTAAAGCCTAGACCTTATGGACATGAATTGACAATTTTGCACCAATGGTGCTCCTGCACCATACACCCTAGCTTTGAGCTTTTCCAAGTCCCTTGGAAAGATGAATGCCACATGTCCTCCTTTATATCCTTCATGAATTTTTCCTATTTGATCTCCCTTTTCAAGTTCTTTTGTATCTTCATTTTCTTTGGCAACTTTTTCTTCACTTATTCTTTGCTCCAATTGTTCTTTTTGAACTGTGGGGTGTTTTTCCATATTTACATCATCAAACACTACTGTCCTACCTTCTTTTGCATCTGCACTCTTACCTTTTTCAACTTCCATCACCTTACTCTATCCCTCATGCTTTATCCACTGTCCTTCAGTCTTCTTGTCTGCCTTTTCATCACTGTCAAACTCAAAAACCTTTGTGTCATCAATCATCTTTGTCAAATCTGCACTTTCATCTTTACCAATTGTTCCATCAAACTTTATTACCTTTGTCAGACCTGTACCTTCTTTGTTCACTATCCAAGCAACTTCACAAACCTTCATCTTCCTGTCCTTTTTCCTTTCAATCTTGTAATCTCCTATACTAGTAGCCTCTGTCACTTCAACATCATAGTTTCTTGTCTTCTTATTCACTATACTATTACCTTCACAAACCATTGTATTCTCTTTTGTTGTTTCACCAATACCATTTACCACTATCCTTTTACTCACTATCCCATCACTCTCATTACCTCTTGACTAGTCTTTTTCTTTTCTCATTGTTATAGGGCACTTGACTATCCCCACCATGATGCCTTCACTTCTCCCATGCCTTTCCAAAGGCCTTTCACACTCACGTTGTATTTTATCAGTCTGAAAATTTTTACCATCAACTTTCTTTTGCCAAACAAAAACATTATTCCTCATAATTGTTTGAATATCACCTTTATTCTATCTTTCTATTGTCTACAAATTAGACTCACCTCTTCTATCTACTATCTTATCCCTGTCAATCATTGCATTGGCTTCTAAATTCATGTGCTTTCCTTCATCTACATTCACACTTTTTTCTCCCAAACATGATAATCTCACCATATTCTTCTAGGCCCTCAACCAATGGAGTTAAAACAAACTCTCTCCCATCTTTTTCTATGGTGCATATATTTTTTCTACCATTATGCAAGGCTAACCTATCAAACTGCCAAGGCCTTCCCAACAATAAATGACAACAACTCATGGGTAGTACATCACAAAGCACTTCATCTTTATATGGACCTATTTGAAACTCAACCCTTGCTTGTTCACTCACCATCAAAGACTAATTTTCACTAACCCATGACACCTTATATGGCCTCTTCCTAGGTACTCTTGCAAATAAAATTTTTCCACCATCTCATGAGACACAATATTATCTGTACAACCTAACTCAACAATGACTTTGCATACCTTGTTTTTAAACCTTCAAGTTGTTCTAAACAAAGCTTTCCTTTGAAGCAACTCTTCCTCTTTTGTGGTCATCCAGATTTGTTTCTTCATCATCAACATCTCTCCAACCTCAACCTTGCAATCAATTTGTTTGAACTTGAACTACTTTCAACTTCATCTTCTTGAACTATTTGAGCTCTTCTATTTGGTTTTCTTTCTCCTCCGCATGTTGATGAACTAGCCTTCTCAGGGCACTTCCAAGCAGGATGTCCATATTCTTGACAATGATAACATCTACCTGCAAAAGTTTTAGAGTTTCTTCCACCTCCAAATCTACCACTTGTGCCTCTATATCCACCTCTAAATTCTACAACTTTTCCATCTCTCTTGCTTGGTTCTTCTTGTTGATTTTCAGTTGCTTTCCTTGTAGTAGAAACATTTCCTCTTCCTCTCATGGTGCTGCCTCTTCCTCTTACTGTTTTCTCTTGTCTTCTCTTTACCTTTTCTTTAGCCTTCAATACTATTTTGTAACATTCTTCTACATTTCTAGGGCTAGTCAAAGCCAACTCATCCTGTATATTCATTCTTAAACCACCCAAGTACCTAGCAATTTTCTCATCTTCATTTTCATTATGATTAGACCTCATACTCAATCTATAAAATTCCTCAGTATATGCTTTTACATCCATTTCCTTTTGTCTCAAATTTTGCAACTTCTTAAACATTTGAACTTGATAATCTCAAGGGAGAAACTTACCTTTTAGATTAGCTACCATCTTGTCCCAATCCACAATCTTGGACTTTCCTTGTTTCCTTCTCTCTAACTGTAGATAATCCCACCATACAAGTGCATGACCCTTAAGCTTTGTTTTGGAAATCTTTACTCTCTGTTCTTCAAGAATCTCTTCACATTCAAAATAGTTATCCAAAGAAGCTATCCAATCTAACAATTCCTCTTCATTCAAATTACCACCAAAATTTTGCACATCTATTTTTACCTTGTAATTATCACCTTTTACTGCCTTTATCAGCTTGGCCATTCTCTGATCTTCTAGATCAAGTTCTTCTTCAACATCTTCAAAATCTTTATCATCTTCTTCCTCCGATTCACTACTCTTAACTCCTTCTCTTCTCTTGTTAGTTTCTAAGGCTGAAAATCTCTCTCTCAGTTCTCTGATTTCTTTAATGTACTGATTCTTCAAATCATTCATCTCATTTGTTGTGTTCCTTCCTTTTGGAGGCATCTTTGCAATCTTGCCTCTTCACCTTCCAATTTCTCTTTCACAATTTTCAACTTTCTTCTATAGGAATTTGGTACCTTTACTTTGACACCACTTTGATGTAGTAGGGGGAGGCCTGACCCACACAAAAACATAATTCCAATCTGTAAACACAATTATCAAATCACAATTTCATCAAAACCTCTTCATTCAACAAGATCACTTTTTTTCTTTGTAGCATAGCAATTCCACTAAATAGGGTATTACTCCATTCTCACACCCTTTCAATTCACAAATCAACACACATCAAGGACCCATTATAGAGCCTATCAACATATCAAACAATCACCAATGGTTAGTTTACACCAAATTGCTCAAAATAGGGATTTCTCACTTTCTAGGCCTCAAATTAGGCCACTTTAACAAAGAAACCACTCACCAAACTTCTCCAAACTCTACCAAATCTTGGGGAGGAAATTATAATGTGTTAAAACCTCATAATCCACAATCATATCTTATACATACCACCGTACAAAGGGTAAACCATAAAACACTCCTTTATAACCTAAACCCTAGGGGTTTATTGAAAAATGCCTTTCCCGCACTCTTGCAATCTTACCAACACCTCCAATAGGGATTATTTAACCTGAACATGCTCAAAACATCATAATATAGTGCTTCCCTTTCACAAAACTCAATTTAACATACCAAAACCTCCAATTTTCATAAGGAAAACTCAAAATTCAATCTTAGGGCTTCACACCCAATTCATTTCTAGACCTCCCCTTCACTAATTTACCACTTCCACACCACATCCTATGGTTTCCTATCCATCCCAATGAGTTACAAGCTTCACAATAGGTGGGATGGAGTTAAAACATGTTGAAAACTCACAAAACAGACAAAAACCCTGTTTTAGCCAATTAGAGAAAACCTTCTATAAAATGCACTAGATTTGATGGGAAGCCTTTACAATGTATTCAAAAGAGAGAAAAAAATTCAATACAATTCCAACAACAAAATGAATCAAGAGAAATTTTTACGATTGTACAAGTCTATGTAAGAAGAGAAAAATAGAAAATATGGTAAAACAATGCTCTTTCCAATTGTTTATTGATTCCAAACTTCAAAAATAAACCATACATCAATGCTTTCTTCCTTTTTATGATTTTTCCCACTCAAACAACCATTCTAACTTCTCCTAATTTCCTTTTGAAGGCTTGCGACCATTGTTCTCCCAACTCAGCCTTTTACAACTTTTTGAATTTTACATTTTTTCATAAAGCAAATTTCCCATCTTTTTGCACTCTTTTTAAAATCTAAAACTCCTAAGCATGAAATATAACTCAAATATGATCATTTAAATTATGAAATGGTCTTGTAGACCTTATTTTAAACAAAACTCAAAAAACTTAGCCTAGACCTTATGGACTTGAATTGACAATTTTGCATCAATGGTGTTCCTACATCAGTTGGGCACCCAAGCTCGCATGTTCTGGGTTTGAGCCATCAAATTTTTATGGAGCAATCAGTATTGAACCATTTTCATTGGCTATGGGATAGGTTCCCATGTGAATGCATGCGAACATTTAATATTTTTTACCATGTTTTTGGGTTGTCCACTAAGGGGGGCATGGGTTTTTCTAGGTGGTTTTGGTTGTTGTTTTGTGATACCATTTGCAGTATTCTCTCCCACTAAATTCTATATATTGGAGCATTAAGATAGTAGTTTGTATATTTTTCTTGTAGGTTATCAAAGTGATGAAGTGATGCTAGAAATCAGAGAGGAGTTTTGTATTGTTGTATCTCTTTTAAAGATTAATACAAACATTGGTGATCTCTTTGGGTGTGGATTTTTTCTTGTAATAGTTTCTCCACGTATATCTTGTTTCACTTGTGATTCTTAACTTGTGGTATTGTTGATTCTCTTTAATTGTTACAATTGTTAATCTCATAATCACATAATTGGTAATCTTGCATACATATTTCATATTTTCAAATACATATCTAAGTTCATATTGCTACAAGTTTGGGTATCTACAGTCTATGTAGGTTTGACTTGTGCATGTTTTAATATTTTTAAAATTATTAAGAAAAAAAAAATTTATCAACCATACAACCTATGCAGGACCCTCATAATGATGATGCTATCATAGGTACACATAATATATTCTACCAAGATTTTGATGGTACAGTTTGTTTTATCGATGAGGGGAAAATTTGTCCTAACGGGCCCAAGAAAAAGTGTCTAATTGTGATGAATTGATAGTTTATCCTTAGGTTCTTGGGCCTTTTGGACATGATGGAAGGATCATATTTGACCCAAAATGTTCCAAAATTGTAGCTACCTTATAGATCTAGCAACCACCTCGCAACTTCAAACCCTTGTAGATTTGGCCTCACATGTCCAATTTAGACAAATGAAAAGGCTAAATTGACTTTCTTAACTCAATGGAAAGCTCATATTTGTACCAACATGGTCCAATATGGACTTGCAATATAAAGACACACAGAGAAACCCCAACATTTGGTATTTCTATATAGTTTTTCTAATTCTCTAAAATCATCATTTAACACAAGAGAAGGTCTTACTCAAATTTTCAATATCCACCAAGATTTGCAACCCATATCTCTTAATAAATACTCAGAAGAAGAAATCCCACAAATCATGATAAATTTAAGATTTGGTATTGAATGCACTAATACCATGTAAGAGTTGGCCAAAGATGTAGCCACCCAAGATATAGGAGCTTCAATGAAATTACAAGAGATTAAATATGAAAGGATAATGATATTATATCAAAAGATACGAATATAAAATGATGATCAATTGAGAACATAAGGGAACCCCTTGGTTATATAGACCAAGGTGAAATATAGGATTGTATAAGATTATGTCATGTGTCTTAATCTTATGACTTGAGACATAAAGTGGCAAGTATTCTATGTGTACCTTAAGTAAACTTAAGTAACTAGTGTGAATAGGACCTAAGTGATGAACTAGTTAGGTAAAACACATTGTTCAAACTAATAATTAAATCATTCTAACTTCCTCTTATTTTTCATTGTGAGTCTACCTAGTGCACATTTGTGCTGATTTGTGTGCTTTGTGGTTGTATTAAAGATTCAATGTTTTCTTTTGACATCATCCAAGGAACTATTGCAAACTTGTTTATTATCTTCAATATTTTGTTTAGAGTCATAAAGTAAGTCAATTAGGTGCTTGACTGAGGAGAAAATGACCCTCATGATTTAATAGATTCCTCAAAAGTGTTTGTGAACATCTCTAATCCTTCCTTAGAATTAGACATCAAAAGATCAAAGCAAGTGAGTTTTAAGTATTGGAAAATTTCTAGTTTATTCTCATGCTACATGTTCAGTTATGCATGCTAGATTAGTTTTGTATTTGTAAATATTAGTTTTGTGTGTATCTAAACTAAAGTAGATAATAGTAAGTTTGCAAAGTTTGAGACACTTGATAAATTAGATCCTAAAATTTTAGGTGTGCAAAATTGATCCTTTACATCTTTAATATCATTTTCCCATCATTGAAATCCATCTAAGTACCACATTTATATTCATTTAATTTTTAAATTTAATGATTCTATTAGGAATTTTTTCTGAACCTTGTAGGTGAATATGAAAAACACACAAAAAGTTAATTTTTAGGCTCTAAAATAGAAAACTTTAATTTTTGTCTATAGAAGTCATTTTTGGCTCTTTGGCCTCAAAAATGTCAAAATGGGTTCTAATCAACAAGTTAGTTATGGGACATAAATCACTTCAAGATCTACACTTTTGAAAAAATGGACTCAATTGTCTTTCTAAATTAAAAGGTATGGACTCTATAAGTTGGCCTCTCACATTAAAAATGTAAGAACAACTTGTTGACCAATTTATGTTGCATGCTATGACATGTCATGCCATATAGCATCTTTGAATGGAGATAATGGAGCCAAAATAGAGCACCCAAGTTGGTGAGTGGATTATGAAGAGCTTATGGAAAGTGGAAAGGAATACACTATTTTTTTTATCTTGTGTACTCTTATTAGATTTTTAAACTAGTGATTTGGGTGCCACATATTAGGTGGTTTTAGTCATGGTTTCCCAATTACCATTTTATGGTTTCATGTATTAATTATCCTATTTATTGGGTTCTTGAGATGGAGGTTTCATAGTGTGTTTTTATAGGTTTTATGTTGCCAGAATTGCTCCTGCTATCTTATTGGTGATACTTCTTTAAAGGTTTAGATTGTGTAAGTGTATTGTAACCATTGATTACTGAATAATATATTGATTTTCTTTGGATTTTGGGGTTTTTATCCCAAAAGGAGTTTTCCCATGTAATTCATTATGTTATGGTATTGTTGATTTGGTTTGTATTCACACACAACACATACAAAATTTCTATGATAGAAACCAATCTTTTGAAATAATTTAAATTATAATAGAATTTGTAATTCCAAGGCTTTGATCATGAGGTCTTGACATGCGAAGGTCACTCAAGGTTTGTTGTATTTATTGTTTCACAAAGGGACTTATGCAGTGGTATCTTTACTCACAAGAACTTAATCTAGCAAAGATATTTACTAACTTCATTATAATTAACACGTGTATTTGATAAGATCAAGAGTTATTTAAACAATTTATGAAGATAATACATAACCTTTATCAATTCTTTTAAAAATATCTAAATGTTTTCACAAAATTTACATAACTTTTCTAATGCTTCAAATTTATATGTAATCAATAGGATTTACTTTACTCTTTCAAATATTTTCAACTTTACTCTCAAATCTTTACTTTTTAAAGGATTTATGTAAAAAATAGAAAAATATTAGTTGATGCAGAGTGGCAGGGAAAGCAACCCTACTTTTATACCAAACAACTCCTTGACACAATTATTCACTATACCTTTCTACAAAGGTAACTTAACCACCCAATTAGGCTCTCACATCCAAACATGGCTACAAGACTTGGGGAACCTTAGATCACTCTTAACATGACAAAATATGACTAAATAATCTGACTTTGCATTCTAAAACACCCATTCTCTCATCGCTCCCATATAAGCCCATGCAACCTTGTAACATTAACAAACCAAGACAGTCATGATAAAAAATTATTAAAGGAAATAACCAGACAAAGAAACCTAGTTTCAAACATCTCATATAGACCCTTACAGGTTCTCAAACACATAGGATCAAACTCAAAAAGTAGATGATTCAAAATACTGATTTCCAAGCCACCAAAAAGGCTAAATTAGGCCTGTGCAAAGCAGGAATCCAACTACCAAGGCACACCCAACACTTCTAATGCCTTCAATTAGTTCCAACAGGTTCCCCAAGACCCCTTTTACATGTTTCATCCATACTATTTGCTCAAATACTCAGACATCAACAAGTAATGCATTCACATGTTCACTTTTTGAACAGTTACAAGGAAAAACCCAGACTGAGGCATCTCATAACTTTCAAAAACCACCATTTTCCACTCTAAAACAAATTGCATAATGAAAAGAAGTTCTAAACCTACCATTCCACCAAAAAATCAAAGTTCTCCCATGGTAGAATGGGGTGATCACACAAAGCTGGTTTACAATTTCTAGGAGGAATTGATTTTTGCTGAAATCACATATTTTTAGAAAATATAATGATTTAAGCCTTAAAAGGTTCCATTTAAAGAATTCCAATTGAAGAGGGTTTGATCAAACTACCTTAAATCAAACCCCCTTGGATAGAACCCCGCTAGTTTTAAACCATACCTATAATAGAGTTTCCTTTACACCTATCAAAATGTTGATAAAATACCACTTTTGATTTACCTTTTGGGGGATCAAATGAATTCATTTAAAATTTATTTTTGTAAGTATGTAGTCCTTATTATAAGCTTCCCAAAAAGTGCAATTTTAAATAAATTTAATTTTATTATTATATTTATTTTTTATTTCTCGTGAATGTAGGTTTTTCACTAGAAATCAAGCTCTCTATTCTACACATGTGAAAAAATAGAAGATTATTAGAAAAAAAAATTAAAAATATTAGTCCACCAGATATTGAAGTCCTTGATCCAATAAAGAAAAAAAATTGAATTTCAATACATACAAAAAAAGTTACGCGTTATACGGTCGCGCTATGTTTGAATTATAATTGGTTTGAATTCAAAACTTGATTAAAGAAAAAATATTCAATAAAAAAATATTTAACCAAGTGGAAGCACTAGAATTAGAGTTACGAATCTAAATTTCAAAGAATTATAATTTTATTCTTCATGGCAAAAAAGTTATGTGTAATACGGTGAGCGTCACTTTTTTAAAATGTTGTTCTCTAAAAAAAACTAGTTTTCAAGGGAGATGGAAAAAGAAGTGCAATCTGATTCCAAAAATTTTGAAAAAAATATCTTTAGAATCTATAGACAAAATTTCACAAAACTCTAGTTTGCATCATCTTCAAATTCCTCACAGTTTAGCCGCTATAGGTGCCCGAAAGTGAAGATTTAGTTAAAAAAAATTATTTCAATGTCCAGTTTGGCCAAAAATTGTAAACCACTATTGTGGGATCACCCAATGGGAAATTACAACATATTTGTGTCCAAACCCTAGTTTGGTAGGGTTTCAGACTCTCCTAAAAAAAATTGATGTAACTTCGTCAATACTTAATGAAATTGACTCAAATTGCCACCAAAAGAAAGTAGACTATGTCCTCTTTCAAACCATGTCAATTGGGGGCCAGTACAATGATGTACCAGACCATACCAAGCACGGGAACAGTGAAAAATGTTGGAAAAATCAGAAAAAACATAGTTTCTTATTATATTTAATGCTTCAAAACTGCATCAACAACCAGCCTCAACCCAAGGGAGGCTTTTTAAACTTGTCTCCATCACTTTGAATGGCCCTCAACTGATTTTCAAAGGAGGGAACTGTTGGTTAATGAGAATTACATTATAAAGTGGAGATTACAACAAATTCCATTAAGACAATATTACATTCTTAAAGCATCTTCCCACTTCCTAATACCTGAGACTCCCAAAAACATTCAAATGGCTTGGAATTAGCCTTATTACATGTTCAAAATTCCAACCTTGCACTTTCACATACAAATTCAAGTTAATGCCTTCAAAGGCTACAAACACTGTAGGTGCAAGATTAACCTTCTTCCCTAAATGACTCAACAAACACATTTATTACATTGTGGTTGGTCTTTTTAGACCTTATTGGACAAAATAAACACAAAATACTTAACATAAACCTACTAGGCACTCAATTGACCAAAAATGAACATTGTGGTGTAGGTGTTACCGCACCATTAGGGAAGGAAAGAGAAAAGGGATAAGAAACTATTTTCTTAGCAATCACACATGTATATGTTTCAATAAATGTAAACATAGATCTAATTGCTTTGTATTTCAATAGAAACTCATAGCTACATACAAAACAATGTAAATCTTTAGAGGAAGACTTATTACTTAAAGAAATGGATAAAATACACCTAGATTCAAGTGTAGCAATATAATATTTCAATGAAAAATACAAGTTACAGTCATGTATGATGTATTATCAGGAAATGAACTTCAAGTTGGCCTCAAATTTACACAGGTTTACAAAAATATATACAAGAACTATTACTAAGATTGAAGAGAAACCATGAAGTAGGCTTGAAGTTAGCAATTCTCTAAATTAGGTTTAACAAAAAATTACAATTTATAATCCTTAAAAATGAATGAGTTTGGCCCTTTTATAGAAATAAGGTGTCAAAAGTTAGTTACATCAATCAATGGATCAAAATTAATCTAGAAGAATCAATGGTACCAATTGAAAAGGAACATATGACATATTCCTTTAGAATCAACATCTCAATAGTTGGCAACAGTAATCCCTTGGAACATCCATTGTAAGATTCACACCTTGCTTTTTTGATAGTTGACAAGTAGAATTTTCTTTTTTATGTTTAGATTTTTACAAAAAAATGACAATTGGAAATATTTTTTAAACCATTTGAATCTTCTCAAAATATCTTCAAAATTTTGGAGATGTGGTAGGGAAGGAAATTGAACACAAGACTTTAAGAAAATAAATAAAATATATACAAAATCTAGTTAAGTTCAATAGAAATCCATCAAATGGCTTCACTATCTACCTTAACCAAACTTATTCTTCTTTACTATCATCTTCTACTATGCATTTTTTACCTGGAATGCTTTGTTTGCTTCTTCATGTATTTCCTGGAAATGCAATGAAACTTTAGTCATTTCTTTCCAAAGGGAAACCCTGAGTGCTAAATTTCAATTTGTACTTGATAGTTGTGTAAATGCCTAGCGTTTATGCTACCTTATCCACTCTTGACCTAACTATCTTCTCACCCATATTCCTCTATCAACCTCATCATTGTGCTTAAAACATTTGCATCATATCTTCATCTAGGTTTGCTATTGGATCTACAATATATATATATACATATGTATGTATGTATGTATATGTATGTATGTATGTATGTATGTATGTGTGTGTGTGGTAGTATTGTATGTATGTATGTATATAAACTTCTTGATCATGTCTCCTTCCTTCTCAAAATTGTTATTGTTATACATTGATTGTATTAACTTTCTTGATAATGGCTAGTGTCTTCAAAGAGACTTGATCTAAGACTCTTTGTCTTTAACTCTACTTGTGATCATGACCTCTTGAAGTAGAATTTTCTTCCCAATTTTCATTTGTTCCAACCAAATTTGTATCATTTTCTAGAGTCAAAACCTTTTCTTTTATCAATAGTTTGATATTAACATTGAGCAATTCTATTAGTCTAGACAATTCCTATTTCCATTTTGTTCAATTCAATCATACAATTGTCTCTTAATTTTGTCATCTTCTCTCTTTTCAACTTTAACATTGTTTTTCCCAACCTTTGATACCTATGTTTATTGCTTCTTCTCCATTCATCATCATATATTTTATCTATTTATCCACATACCTCATCTTATCCAAGGTTGACACACTTGGATCTTAGATAAGATCACAAGATTAGGTGGTAGTTGGTCAATGTGTCTTGATCAACCAATTATTTGATATAACTTTATATTTGATCTATTTGAAGTTCAACTCTTGCTTATTTTTCTTGTCCTTCTATATCCTTGATACTAGTGAATCTACATTAGCTTTAAGTTCATTTATCTCTTGTTCCTTGGTTAGTGTCCTAGATACATGGTTGTTAATTGATGGTACATTAGCATCATATCTTCTTTATCATTATCCACCAATGGGTTGCATCCTTTTAAAATTTATTAGACAAGTATTATCCCTTATCATTGTAGACCAAGGTTCTTGCTCTTTTCCTTAGCCTAGGAGTTTGTATCTATTTCATTGTACTTTTCAAGTCAAAGTTATACAAATTGTACCCATGGATGACATTTTAATTTATTGAGGCAACTAGGATGGTGTTTTTACATCTGTATCTACATGAATTCTTACTCCCTTGCATAAAACCTTTCCTCTATTAACTCTTGTTCTCTTGGATCTTGAGGCTTTTCTAAATTTATACCTCAGTTCTAAAATTTTAGCCTTTTTATTTTCTCATTTTAATTTTTTTAGATTTTCTTCCATAAGGATGTCCTTTAGCCCTTTGTTAACCTAGTAGAATTTTCATCCACAAGTACCTCTATATCTACATGAATTTCTTCATCTCCAAGGTGGTTTTTTGCAGAAACTACCCTTTTGCCTTGGTTTAAATGTGTCTTCATTCAATTTCTCCTTTGTGTGGTTCCTCTTGTTGAACTACAGCTTCTTCCTTTCACTTTGTTCTTGTTATCCTAGAAACCCAACTTCATTTGAACCTCCTTGGAAAACTTAAGCAATTGATGAAAAAACTTGACTACTATCCATAGATTCTAATTGATAAACATCTAAGTCAATGATCTTAGTAGTTGGTACTATTTTTTCTAGAAATATTGTAGCTATTAATGGAAATGTTGGTTGGTCACCTAGAATTTGGGCTTCTTGATGTATACTAACCATGAAAATTTCTTTGATTTTCTCCTTCATTTCCATTAGCTTCTATACTTTTAATTGTCCCTATCATGAGGAACTGGTTGGTGTCTTTGTTTCAATAGTCTTCCTTTTTCTTTTTCCTTTTGTGGTGTATAGGTTATCATCGTTTGTTTTCTTTGTTTTCTTTGAGTAGGAGTGGAATATGAGAAACTAGGATAACCAATCACCATTTTTCCACTAGTTTGTGTAGTCTTTGTCCCTTCAGATCCTAATGGAATCTCCTTAGGATTACTATCCTTTCCTTACACATCCTTTTTAACATATGATGCATGATTTTTCCTCTTCTTTAAGAGACAATCATTGTAGTTAGGATCCCACTTCTATCTTTATTTTTGCATCTGTAAGATACATATGATCAATGCCCCATGCTTCAAGTGTCCTCTAGTGATTGATCCAAGTCATGGTCTCTTACAACAATATATATGTTATTTTCTCTAATGTATCTACTTTAGGTTCTATCCAATCTAGATCTTGGATGGGTTCATCATAAATTTTGTACAATTCATAATTGACATCCAAGTTCTTCCCATATTCTTCTACCTCTTATAAAATTTTATGTGTTCCTAGGGTTTGAAGTTTCTACATTTTTAGCCTCTTATAACTGCTCTTCTTGACCTCATGGTTATTAATACAATCTATCCAAAAATCCTCAATTTGAGGCTCATGTATAAGCTTAGTTGATACTTTGGTTTCCATCTTTCAAAATATATCATAATTCTTTCTTGCTACTTCAAACAACTCCAGATGTGTTTTTGTAATTCATGCTTAGAGGCTATGGGATATCTGGGTAGTTTGTAGGGCTATCTAGTGAATACTTCCATTCTTATGTAAGAAAACTTAGGAAACTATAAACCAAATTCCATTCTCACTAATTACTACTTGCACTTCAGGAGAAACCTTTTGAGAATTTTTCTCCTTGTTTTTCAGACAAAAGCTACATGGAAAGGAGATCATTTATCCTTTTTGTAATGTTTCATTTCTTATTTCATCTCTAGTTGGGAATTAATAATCATATATCAATACTTTTTCCTAAACTTGTACCAAGTATTACCACTCTCTAGACCATTAAGATATTGCCTTTGAAATCTAATGCATACACACCAAATACGAAGTCACATAAGTATTTTATGTGTATCAAAGTAGCAATTTAGTTGTATGTATTATCATTGATAAATCCTAGTCCAATGTAACTTGCCTTTTTGGCCTCCCTAGATTATTTCAATATACAAATACATTCCTCTTCAAAGATGGTGGAATGGGGTATCCCAATAGCTCTTCTCCATTAAAGGTCACCATGTCTCCAATATCTTCAATGAAGTCCACTCCTATATAGAGTGTCTTTGGAAACTGATAATGATTTGTATGGATTCTTCATCCACTTTATGTTGATTGTCTCTTAGAATATTTTTCAAATCTTCATGTGGCTAGTTCCTCTATGATTGTCATTTAGGGTATAAAAGATATCAAAGACTCATCTAATTATTTCTTCACTTAAATTAGCATATTCTGACCTTCCACCTTAACTTTGTCTTGTTTCTTTGTCAAAATTATTTATGAATTCCAAAACCAATTTTAGAAAGCGATATAGCTATTAGAGACATTGTTGCTTTGTCAATCCATATATTATGATCTTATCTACCCACTTAGTTCTATCTAGACTCTTTAATTGCTGATGGAAATATGTCATTTTTTTATAGACCTAGAACTATGTCCATTATTTCTCCATACCTAAGCTTGATTTGTGATGGGATCTAAACATTACCTTGAATTCTTCTTTCATTTTATTAATTCTTTGTCATTTGTCTCACAAAGATGGCACATGTTACTCTTTATTAGCAACAAATTCTATGGCTACTTGTTGTTTTATTCTAGGGTTAGGGCTTTTCAAAATTCTACCCTAAATTGCATTACATTCATTCTAACAACATGAAATGAGAAATATATTGAATATTCAACAACCCACAATTTGCATAATTAAAATTTGAATAAATTTCTAGAATACATATTTTTATTCATCCATAAGATTACCGAGGGTTATGCGAGTACATACCTATATTTTTGCTTTGTGAATCAAGCTTTACATGACCAAAATTGTAAAATATGTCACTTCATTTCCTCAAGTTGTGTAAAAACTCTTTCTACAATTGCTCATTCTCCATATTTTCACTTAAAATTATAAGCCTTAATCATTTGCTATCTTATTGTGAATTCACTTGGAAATCAATTTATGATGGGAATTTTTTCAAAGTTAATTTTTACTATTGAGTTCAATTATTTGTAAATATCTCTCATTCAGTACTTAGACAGTGGTAGGTAAGAATTTATGGTGATGGTGGGGAGCATGTAGAGATTTAAATTATGTTAGTATATTAAAAATGTATGAACCAAATATAACGTTCCTTGAGTATCGGGTTCAAATGAAAGCTAGTTTTTTACAAACATGAGATATCTCAAGTGATTTAGATGATAGCAATTGGATATTAGGTTCATATGAGAAATCTTGATAGTGATGTCATCAAAAAGAAAGATGAAATCATTCTTCTAGAAATAATTCTTACATTAGTATTTTGGATTAATGATGTAAGAATGACATATTGGTGATGTCATTAGTATGCAAAATATGGAAATTACTAAGTGAACTAGAAAATTACACTTGAGATGAGTCTAGTTCAGATGAAGAGAAGTGAAATCATAAAAACTTTTGGCAGAATATCAACATTAGGTATTTGTTAGTCAATTTTGAAATTAAAGGTTGAACAATTGGACTAACTAGATAAAGATAAGTTTAGAAAAGGGGCCAAACTTTCAAAAAAAATGGGGTGGGTTAAAACCTATCTGGAAAGTCCAGGATTATCTAGATAAAACATCACTATAAAATTAGGTTTAGATGGGAGTCATTTTCCCACAAGTATGAAGATTCACAAAGCTTAACATGTTTTTCACTTAATCACACAGGAAGTTCACTTGCATGTGTACTTTGGGGAAAAACCTAACTAAACTGGTCATGTAGGTAAAGGCATGTGAACTAGATGTTTAATAAAA
>VDFB02077785.1:0-49936 GCA_007258455.2 Sequoia sempervirens
AAAATTGACTGTCATGTGAAAAAGCGCCCCTACTGAAGAAAGGTGCCCAATCTTTTGGAGCCTTAGATTCAGTTTTTAGGCTTAACATCTCCCAGGCACATCTCTTCAGCATGGTTCTAGCTCAACAATGAATCTATCAATAACTACTCAAGATCAAATGAACGACCGGGAGTAAGGATCGAACAAAGGATCTTCACCACAAAAGAAAATAATGAAAAAGTGTTCAAATTCAAAAAGGATGCCTAAACTAGTCAAAGCAAGATTTGTTGACTAAGTTAGAGATTTTGGAAGCAAACTTGGTTCAAAGAGCCCACAATCAGTGGAAATCTTTTTTTAGAACTCCAGACAAAGCCAAATCACTTCAAAATCATGAGTTGGCACACAAATTTGAAGGATTCAAACTTGAATCAATATGTACCAACTCTAGGCATCCCATTTCATTATTTATTTTGTAGGTTGAAGATCAAAACATCCATTTTCTCTCCAAGGCGTATTTCCAAGATCTAACAAAGGTTTTTGATCGTTCTTCATTATTTTTGAAGATCAATGGCACAAAGGGATTTCTTCTTAGAGGTTGCATCCAAAAGCACATTTTTACAAAAAGGAAGAAAATAACTTCCAATCTTCCTCTTGTCTTCTTCCTCTAGATTATGTCTTAAAACTTCTTGCATGTCCAAGAAAATAGCAGATAATCACATATCTAACCAACTAGGTATGATCAGCATAGCATATTCAACAAAACCCACGTGCCAAATTTTACCAAAAAAAGTCGCCCTGCTGCCCCTATTTTTTAGGGTTTCTGAAAAAAAGTCACAATTTCAAAAATCAAACAAACTGGGTTTTTTCAGCTTTGAAGTGCCAACAATACCTGTGTTAGATTTTTTTGAGAAAAATAAGCCTCAGCTGCCTCTCAAACCTCTACCCTGAAGGAATCTTGCATGTACAAGGAAAAGTGATTTTTTGGGATTTCTGATGTTCTAGGTCCATTTAGAATATTATTCTAAGTAAAACCCAAGTCTCAATTTTTTTCATAAAAATTACCCCTTGGTAGGCTATTTTTAGCAGTTGCAGAAAAAGTTGTCTGAACATATCCATGTTTACAGTCAATAGTCGATTTTTTCATAATATAGTTCTCTCAAGTTGAAATCAAGACCAAAATGGTCCTACTTCACGACTTTCTGAAAACACTCGACATGGACATGCATCAAGTGAAGCTCGTAATAAAGATGGATTCCTTGGAAGGCGTAAATGACATCACCATTCAATGGATAGCCAAATGCAGAAGGTAGTCATTCCAAACATAGAGCCACCACCGGTTACTACCACACTATCTTCCACATTCCATGTCAACAAGGGTGGATGACGCAACTGCAAAGAAGATAGAATATCAAAAGAAATTTGCAAGGGGTAGAAGAAGTCAATGAATTGTTGATTGGAGATGGTGAGGCATAAAGCACCCACAAAGGATTTCCTACCCTCTAGAATAGCATTAATGGTGATCAAAGTTAACTTTATGCCCCTTTCCAAGCTAACTCCAAGTCCCATAGATCATGCATGTCAAATCCCATTAATTGTGGATGTCTATTTTGACTTCCACGATTTGTGTATATCATTTCCATGATTTGTGGATCTCAAATCTCCACTAAATGTGGATGTCTATTTTGGAGACATTTTGTAATTAAAGTTCACTTGTATTTTAGTTTCAGTCAATCGAAGTAGACTTTCAGTTGACTCTTTGTTTAGTTTTAGTTAGTTGAAGTAGATTTCCAATTAACTGTTTGCTCACCTACTTTTAGACATAGGAATAAATCTTGTTAATTGATTGCAAGAACTCAATGTTAACTCAAGGAGATTTTAGGGTTACCTACTCCTTTGAGCTCTATAAATACAAGCCTTGGGCTCATTATTTGTTAACCTTTACTTACTATGCAAAATTATTGCACCATTGTTGCCAACAAGTTTGAAAGTGATTATTTGTTCACTCTTGGATGAGAGTTAATTGGTTGATTGTAATTGTGCATGATTTCGTGTCTTTGTTGTCTCAATCTTTGTAATTCATACAAAAAGCTTGAAGAAGGAAATCAAAGGGCTCATGCACTTTGATCTAAAGATTTGAGTTCTTCCAAACATCTTGTGTTTATAGCTTATTTTTTCAATCTCCTCCTCAGACAGGGGTTCCTCCTCCTTGGATATTTTGTCATCAATAGTTATCGTTTGATGTTGTTTAATGATCCAGATTTTAGCCTATACTTTGGATAGGGGTTCCTCCTCCTTAGTAATCCTAATATCCATATCATCGTACTTTGTTGTTTCTAGTAAGTTGTTTCCTAGCCTATATCTCGGACAAGGGTTCCTTCTCCTTGGCAAGTCTGAGATCCAACTTACAGTAAAGAGTGTTTGCTTGCATAAAACCTTATCCCAACATATATCCAAGAGTTTAGAGCCTTGGCCATATTCTAAGGAGACGGTGGATTCAAGTGATCCAACCAATCCATTCCCACTCTTATGCCCTCATGCTCTATTTATCTTAGGGAGATAGGATAGATTAAAAGCTAGTTTAGTCGTAGTTAAGATCTGCAGAAACCAAAGAAAAGCTTAGCTATGGTGCATTATGTTTGTGCACCCTTGTGTCCTACTACTAAGTAAAAAAGATAGGAACCTTAGTACTTTTTTACGCATACATCAACAAAGAGGGATCTTCCTCTCTATAATCTAAAGGAGCAGTACTACGACACTTGCAATAGTTGACCGTTTCCAATAAGCACTCCAAAGGTGCTAATTGAAATGCCAACACTTTGGTATTGTTTCAATTGTTTAATCATTAATATAATTGTATATTTTTAATTACTAATACATATATTATAGGCATTATATCTACTTTCTAACTATATTAATTATAAATGGTTCAACTCAATAATATTGTTAGATTTGTTTATTTTATTGCTAATGCATAAGTTTTAATATAAAGAAAAAATCCACGAAATCTTTCAAGAACATGTGGAGGATCAAGATATAATTGCTGACTTCACTAGAGTGATGAAGAGATAAAATCACTATTTAAAAAATTAAACAGTTTTGAGATCAAATATCTACATCCTCTTGCATTAATTTTTAAATTATAATTATTTTTAAAGAAACAAATTATGGACATCTAACTTATAGTATAAATCATAATTTTACATTCATTACAAAACATTTGAAACTCTTTACTTTGTAGTGTGATTTAAATTATTTAATTTTTAATATTTTTATTTTCTAAAATAAACATTTTAACTAAATCAAAACAATTGATATACTTAATCAAAAAAATTATTGGTATAAAGATAAATATAATTTATGTTAGGATAAAAAAGAACAAAGATATTTCATTCTTGCGAGCACCCCTAGCTGCCGCGAATAGGGTTTTTAGTAGAAGGAAGGTGCAAGACTTTTTCACCTCTACTTACCCTGCAGATCGTGGGGCCTTGCATTTTGATGTTGTTGCGAAGAGGAATGTGTCATGGGGTGGCATGTTTGTACTAGGGAGGCAACATGGGGAGTTTGGGAGTGTAAAGAACTAGCTACATGAGGTGTCATTTGAGCATTTTTCTGGTCCATGGGAGACTCAGCACATGGAGGGGGATCTTGCAAGGAGGAGGGGAGAAAGCAATAGGGATGTGGGTGGAAAGTGTTCAGTTCAATGCAGTGTGCAACTTCATCCCCTCAGTTACCCTAGCTGGTGAAGTAGCAAATGAAGTCTTTGAAAATACTAAATATGTTGCAAAACTAGGGTTGACTGGGAGATTTCAAGGGTTTTGGCCAAGCCTTGTTGATTTACATTGGTTGATTTCTGAAACCTGGTGCCCCATTTTAAATAGTGAAGTGCAAATTTATCCCAATGCAAAGGGGTTTTTTGTGGTGGTGTTTGAGAATGTGGAGGATAGAAACATGGTTCTCTGTGAATATCAATGGAGTTGGGAAGACAAACATTTGTTAATGTTGAAGTTGTGGCACCCCACTTTCATCCCAACTACTGAATATTTCGAGTTGGCTCCTCTTTGGGTAAGACGGTTGAATCTTCCTTTACACTTCTGGTTTGAATCATGCTTTGAAGCAATTGGAAACTCGTTGGGGAAATTTATGGGGGTTGATGAGGGTTCCTTAAATTTTCCCCATACTACTTATGCATGGATTTTGGTAGAAATGAATTTTTCAAAAGCCCTCCTTGTAGATATAAATCTAAATGTTTCAAGTACAAAATGGAATCAAATTATTTACTATGAAGGTGTAATGAGCCTAACCCAATCTGACTCAAAACACTTTAATTTGTTGCCTTTGAAATTTTGTCAAACAGTTGGTATGCAAAGTCTTCACTTGTTATTTTTGTTTTCAGTTTGTTGTTGTTTGCTTGAAATGATGTCAAATATGATTGAAATTATTTCAAAGGAATTCTATGATGTCTAAGCAAAGAACTAAATGCAATGCAATTCTCTTTTTGAATTTTCAAATGCAAATATATGAATACTACATGAGAAATGTGCATCTACAGCCAATTGACATTTTGTCAAATACTTGGCATGCATACTATTATGTTGATCATGAAGGATATAAACATGCTCAATACAAAAAATAAATGACCTACAACTTATAACTCCTTTATTGAGATATATTTTCTAATACGTTGTTGATATAGAAAGGCCAAGACTCTTGGCATTACAATAGACATCAAATATGTGACAATGTTGATAAGAATATGCACCTACAGCTACAAGGAAGCAACAACTATCATGATGAATTTATATATTCAAATATATTAAAGAACCTGGAGTAATTGTGTTGATGAAACTAAGATGAAGAGCAGCTAATGTGACAATGAATATCCACCAAGATGTGATGAAATTGACCCTTCAAGAATGTCACCCCTGTTCTGATTTGTAATCTCTGATATAAATTTGTAGCATCTCCAAACCTTCTTCAAAATGCATCAAAACTCATTGCTATGTCCCCTAAAATGGTGTGCTCCAAGTATTCTATGAAATCGATTCTGAAAATGCAAGCTGCAAGCAAAATCGTGGGTCTCTACATGCCACCATGATGACTGAAATATATATCATAATATATAAACAGCAAAATCATCCTTGAAAGGACAAATAGATGAGGTCTCCAAACTAAAAATAATATTCAAACCCAAACCTCAATCGATCTCCACAAAATTGGACTTTTACCACAAATTTTGTAATGGTGAGAAGACTAAAATATTTCCTCCAACAGCTACAACCCTTCAATAGATAGTTTCACTACCTCAATTATGCAAATCAATGGGATTATTTTTTACCAAAGATCTCCAATGTAGTCTGCAGAAACCCAAGGCTCCTCCACAACAAGCATATCAAATTCAAGAGTCAAATGTCCTAGATGAATAGAAGCAAGCCCAACCCCTCTTAATATACTTTTCTCCTCTTGAGGTTAGCCCCCTCTAGAAGCTTCTAAATGATCATTATTTTATTTTATTTTATTTTATTTTCACTTTATAATAATATTAAAATATAACTTTATAATTCATAAAGTGCAAATATGTTGTCAAAACATTGTGTTTTCCAACATCCTAATAACACATTATGTTTTCCAACACTCAAAAGAACATAGGAAACCCCCATTAAACCACTAAATCTAGGAGAAGAAGCCAACCGCTGACTACATAACTGCCACAAAGACCCTCTAACTACTCCTATTAGCCTACTAGGGCCACTAATAAGCTAATCATGTTGATGTGTGAATGTCTAACTAGAAGGGGACATTACAGTCTACCCCTCTTGAAATTGCTTGTCCCCAAGCCATCTCAACTCTGGATGTTGTAGAATCTCCTTACTCTCCCAAGTAGCATCCTCAATGGGAAAGTCCCTCCATTTAATCAAATACTCTCTAATAACTCGTCTCCACAATTGTCTCTCCCTAACATCCAAGATAGCCTCGAGCACCAGAATCAACTTTCCCTTGTCATCCAAGGGTGGTAAGACTGTGGAAGGAACAACACGATGTCCTAACACCTTCTTGAGGTGTGACACATGGAAAACATTATGTACTTTGTTGTTTTTCGGTAACTCCAACTCATAAGCCACCTTTCCAACTCACCTAATGATCCTAAAAGGCCTATAGTAATGTGGCTTAAGCTTTTCTACACCACTCTTCTTGAGAATGGACTAACGATAGGATTGCAACATCAAATACACCATATCCCCAACCTCAAATGATCGCTCAACTCTCTTCTGATCTGCATATTGCTTCTACTAATTTTTTGCCTTCTGTATGTTCTCTCAAAGAGCTTGCATAATATCCTAGTTCTCCTGTAATAGATCTCCAGCACTAGGCACTCTACCATCACTCAACAGTAGGTGCCTCATATCCATACAATGCCATAAATGGTGTCATCTGAATCGAGAGATGGTAAGTGGTATTATAGCAGTACTCACAAAGGTAAATCCACTTAACCCAACCCTTCTACTACCCTACAACGTAGTTCCTGAGACATCCCTCCACCCATTTGTTAAAAATCTTTGTTTGCCCATTTGTCTGTAGGTGGTAACTGGTGCTCGAAGTAAGCTCGGTCCCACATAATTTGAAAATCTCCTGCCAAAAATGACCCAAAACTGATTATCCTTGTCACTAACAATGCATTGAGGTAACCCGTGCAATCTAAATATCTCATGGAAGAATAGCTCTACTACTTGAGTAGCTAAAAATGTAGCTATGATCAGAAAGAAATGTGCATACTTTGTCAAACAATCAACAACTACATAGATGCAATCTCTACCCTGGGATTTTGGAAAGCCTATAATGAAATCCATTAATAAACACACACACTTCCTGTCAAGAATTGGAAGTGGTTGTAGTAAGCCTGCAGGATATGTGTGTTCCTGTTTATTTTGTTGGCAAATAGGACACTCTCTAACATATCGAAGAACATTTTTCTTGAGCCCTTTCCAAGTGAAGTGCTCCTGAATCTTCTTGTAAGTATTGAAATACCTAGGATGCCCTACTATAGGTGTATCATGAAAGGACCTCATCAATGTGCTCTTCATCTCTAATCCTAGGGTCAAAAAGATCCCTCCCTTTGTAAATGATAAGATCATTTACAACTGAAAACTTGATATCCTATACCAACCCCTTAACAATGCTAAAATCCCATGAGTCCTTGGCATATTCTACCACAATAAAGTGTCTCCAATTCTCTAAAATCTCCACCATAGAGCTCAAATGTGGATGGCGAGACAAAGCATTAGCAACTACATTCTAAGTCCCCTTGACATAAGCAATGTCAAAGTTATATGATTGCAATTTTCTCACCCACTTCTATTGACAATCGTTGAGATCCCACTGTCCTAGGAAATGCCTTAGGTTATGATTTTTCTTGACAAAAAACTTGTTGCCCGTAAGGTTCTTCCTGAATTTTTCCAATGCATGCATAATGGCCAATGTCCTATCATAGATACTATAGCTCTTCTCTAGACCTCATAACTTCCTGCTCTCAAAAGCTATCAGATGCTTGTCCTACATAAGGACTACTCCAATCCCCTCACCAAAAGCATCACACTTAGCTCAAAGGGTCTAGTGAAATTTTTCAATGCAAGAATTGGCAAATAGTCATCAGCCTCTTGAACTTCTCAAAACAATCTTGCGGCTCTGCAGCCCAAATGAATGCCCCTTTCTTAGTAAAATTTGTGAGTGGTGTTGCATGTCATGAATATCCACTAATGAATCTACAATAGAAGCCACATAAGCCAAAAAATCCTCTAAGTTGTGTAAGGATCTCAAGTGTAAGCCACTCTATAATAGCCATGACCTTGTCAAGATCCATACACACTCCCTTTGTACTAATGATGTGGCCCAAATATAGGAACTCAATCATGCCAAAGTCACACTTGGATTCCTTGGCACATAAGGACTCCCTGTCAAGAATACCCAATATTGTATCTAGATGGGCAATATGCTCCTCCCATGTTTTTTTGTACACCAAAATGTCATCAAAAAATACTAGCACAAACCATCTCAATTGTGACTGGAAAACTCTATTCATAGTGGAATACAAAGTAGCAGGTGTGTTGGTTAGCCCAAATGGCATAACGAAAAACTCAAAGTGCTCATAATGACAACGAAATGATGTCTTCTCAATATCCTATTCCCTCACATGAATCTGATGATACCCTGATCTCAAGTCTATTTTTGAAAAGTAATGGGCACCATGTAGCTCATCTATCAACTCATCAATCTTAGGGATAGGATACCTTTTTTTGACTGTCCTCTTGTTCAACAATCTATAATCAATGCACATCTGCAAAGTACCATCCTTTTTCTTAACCAAAACAATGGATGAAGCAAATCGTGACTTACTAGGCCTAATGTGCCCCATAGCGAGCAACTCCTTAATGGTTTTTTCTATTTCATCCTTAAGCCACTTAGGGTGCCTATAGGGTGTGACAATCATAGGTTTGGTGCCCTCCTCCAACTCGATTATGTGCTCAATCCCTCTATCTAGAGGTCTACCTGGTGGAATATCACTAAATACCTTCCCATGCTTAATCCTCAACTCCTGAATATCTGGATGGTAGACTAATTTTTGTTGTTCCCCTTGTGTTGGCATCAAAACACGCTTTGGTGCCCACACAACCATGACATGCCGCATAAGTCTTTCCATCCTCCTGAATGATATCATCCTACAACTGGTATATCTAATAGCCTTAAGAACATGAGTCTTCCCATCCACCTTAAATCTCATTTCCATCTCATGAAGGTTAAGGGTGAACTCACCTATGTCATGAAACCACTTCATCCCTAACACCATATTAGTATCTCCCATGTTGACATAAAAATATGCCTTGAATTCAAAGTTATTCAAACGCATGGGGAGATCTAGAATCATCATATCACACTTAAGAATGTACCCATCGACAACCTTAACCCTTATGCCTTCAAAATCCTCAATGTGAATCCCATGCCTCTCAACCAATCTAGAATCAATGAAATTATGTGTGGCACCTGTATCAAGTAGAGTGATGATCCTCTATCCAGCCAAGACTCCTCATATCCTAAATGAACCTTCATGCTGAATGCTAGTGAGATGTGCTTCTTGAAGCTTCACCTCTGCTTCACTCTCTTCCTTTTCCTTTTCTACCTCATGTTCTATTTGAGATTCCTTGTGATTACTTTGTTGGTCAAATTTTTCAGATTCAGAATCCTCATAGAAAGTCTACATTATCCTATTTTCCTTGCCCTTAGGTTTTAAATGGAAATCATGGTTTGCATCATAAGGCCCTTTGCAATAGAAGCACAACTTCTTGTAAAAATCATTAAGTGTCTCCATATCCATGGGTGTTTTTGACTTCCCCTTTTCATCAAGTTTTTTCTTCTTCTTGGAGAATGTTTTGTTGTCATTGTATGAAGAAAACCCCTTTGTTGAGAACTTGCTTTGTGGCACTACAAGTTCCATATTCCTTTCCTTTGTCATTGCTTCTTGCAAGGTTGGTGGTTCAAATGCTTTTATCCACCCTTTTAATGGTTTCAACAAGCCTTCATTGAATAACACCACAATTCTTCGCTCGGGTATGTTAGGAACCATGAGTGATATCTTATGAAATTCACTAATGTATCTATCCAAACTACCAACCTGTTTGAGCTAAGCCAAGTCTCGAAAGTTTGTCTTTGGATCCTTCTTATCGAAACACTCAAATAGCATGTCAACAAACTCCTGATATGAAGTAATGCTACTATGTTGTAGCATGACCATCCCATGACACCACCATTCATGTGCCACCCCCTCCAAATGTAAAGTGGCATATTTAATTGTATCTTTCTCTATCATGGGTTGAAGTTTCAAGAATGTATCTAGCTTGTGTACCCATGATTGAGTTGTCATCTTCCCACTGCCATCAAAGGTAGGCAATGTGAGTTTGCTAGTGGCCTATTTAAGTTCTTTGTTTTGGCCCCTTGGTCTCTGATTTTTTATTACTATGTAGTGATCTCTTCTTTGACTTAAGAACCTATCAAAACTGATGTGATCTCTAACCTCCAAGGTCAACAATTCCCATTCATCATTTGCTACCATAAAATTATCAACAAACACTGGCTCAACCTCTTCTTCCAAATTTTCCTCTTCCCCTTTATTTCTCAAGAAAGTAGGATGTGTAGGTCTATATATAGTATGAGAATGTGCTTGTTGTGATCTAGGTGTTCCAACCACACTCCTATTATCATCAATATCATGATTTTGTCTCCCTTGAGTATTCATTTGTTGTAACTGTGTCATAAGTGCCTATACAACCATTGCAACCTATTCCTGACTAGCTGCCAATCATCTAAAAAATTTATGGTCATCTTGATCCTCATTAGGTCCCCCATTCCTTCCTCCATTACTAGGTGGACTACCATTTCCTTTGTCTCCCATTGTGCCCTATTGTATATCTATAATTTGATTTCTATATTATACTACTCTTTGATGGGTATAATATTTGTGTGGACCAACTACTGGTGGTTGTATGAAAAGCTTTTAACCCTCTAGGATGGCAAGATCAAAGCTTTGATACCACTGTAATGAGCCTAACCCAGTCTAACTCAAAATACTTCAATTTTCTACCTTTGAAATTTTGTCAAACAATTGGTATGCAAAGTCCTCACTTGTTGTTTTTATTTTCAGTTTGTTGTTGTTGTTTGCTTAAAATGATATCAAATATGATTTAAATTCTTTCAAAGGACTTCTATGATGTCTAAGCAAATAACTAAATGCAATGCAATTCTCTTTTTGGATTTTCAAATGCAAATATATCAATACTACATGAGAAATGTGCATCTACAACCAATTGACATTTTGTCAAACACTTGGCATGCATACTATTATGCTGATCATGAAGGATATAAACATGCTCAATACAACAAATAAATGACCTGCAACTTATAACTCCTTTATTGAAATATATCTTCTAATTCAATGTTAATATAGAAAGGCTAAGACTCTTGGCATTATAATAGACATCAAATATGTGACAATGTTGATAAGAACATGCACCTTCAACAGCAAGGAAGCAACAACTATCATGATGAATTTATATATGTAAATATATTAAAGAACCTGGATTAATTGTGCTAATGAAACTGAGATGAAGAGTAGCTGATGTGACAATGAATATCCACCAAGATGTGATGAAATCGACCCTTCAAGAATGTCGCCCCTATTTTGATTTGCAATCTCTGATATAAATTTGTAGCAGCTCCAAACCTTCTTCAAAATGTATCAAAACTTATTTGATATGTCCCCTAAAATGGTGTTCTCCAAGTATTCTATGAAATCAATGCCAAAAATGCAAGCTACAAGCAAAATCGTGGGTCTCTACATATTGCCATGATGACTGAAATATATATCAAAATACATAAATAGAAAAATTGTCCTTGAAAGGACAAATATATGAGGTATCCAAACTAAAAAATAATCTTCAAACCCAAACCTCAATTGATCTCCACAAAATTGGCCTTTGGCCACAAATTTTGTAATGGTGAGAAGACTGGAATATCTCCTCCAACAGCGGCAACCCTTCAGTAGATAGTTTCACTACCTCAGTTATGCAAATCAATGGGATTATTCGTTCCCAAATATCTCCAATGTAATCTACAAAAACCCAAGGCTCCTCCACAACAAGCATATCAAAGTCAAGTGTCAAATGTCCTAGATGAATAGAAGCAAGCCCAACCTCTCTTAATATACTTTTCTCCTCTTGAGGTTAGCCCCTTCTAGAAGCTTCTAAATGATCATTATTTTATTTTATTTTATTTGCACTTTATAATAATATTAAAATATAACTTTATAATTCATAAAGTGCAAATATGTTGTCAAAACATTATGTTTTCCAATGTCCTGATAACACATTATGTTTTCCAACATTCAAAAGAACATAGGAAACCCCCATTAAACCACTGAATCCAGGAGAAGAAGCCAACCGCTAACTAGGTAACTGCCACAAAGATCCTCTAACCACTCCTATTATCTTACAAGGGCCACTGATAGGATAATCATGTTGATGTGTGAATTTCTAACTAGAAGGGGACATTATAGAAGGAGTTCCCTTTCATTGTTGTAGATGTTTCAGCATTGGTCATGTTGCTGAGCAGTGCTCCAAGCACACAAGGGGTAACTTGGTACCCTGGTGGAATGAAGTCACCCCTCAACATTATTTAGTGGAGCACAAGGGTGTGGGAGGAAATGTTTCAGCTAATTCATGTAATGCAACCAGCAACAAAGGATCCCCACAGGTGTAGGTAGGGGATAAAGGTGAGAAAAATTGTGTCCCATAGGAAGAGGTAGGGAGGCGATTAAAGGGCTTGAACCTTGCCTCGTCTAAAGATGGGAGTGTCCAAGAGGCAGATGCGGGGAGCATACTTGGATAGATGATCATGAAGAGCTTTGGAATAAAGTTCAAAAGAAGAAAAGCAACGAGAATTTGCCTTCAATATGCATATACGTTCTCATGGCAAAGGGAAAAAGAAGTGAAAGGCTATATTGCACCCATTGTTGTGCCAATCTTTGAATGTTTGTGTTAAGAGGGGTGTGACTTGGGTAGTTTGGTATAGGGGTGGAGGATGTATGGGGTTTGTTTCTGCTTGCTCAGGATTTTAAGTGGAATGTAATGCTTTTTTGTGATTAATATAAAAATTTGCAAGGTCTCCCTACCTTTATCAATAAAAAAAGATAAATATAATATATTTTATATATATATAATTTATTTTGTATGTTAGATTATAATATTGTGAGGGAGAGTATATATAAATTAGAAGTTATCATTTTTTTAAACTATCACAAGTAAATGATCCAACCCATCAAAAGTATTCAAGGATTGAATAAAGATCAATCATACCACAAAATTAAACTTTGATAAATGATATAATACAAAATAAAATAGCATCTCACTATTTAAATACAATTAATTTTGTAAAAGATAGACATAAATTAATCTTAAAAGATAGATCGGTCCCACTTGAAAAGATAACTCCAAGTCCTTACCATATAAAAGTGGAGTCGAGATAATTTTTCAAATGGTCTCTTTATGAAAACAGATAAAAAAATATGATTACATACAAATGGGGTTTATTTGCATTTCAAATATCATTGAGTTTCATCTCTATTTGTATCTATATCTCCTTATCCCACTATCTCTCTCTCTTTCTCTTCCCTCCTCTATATCTCCCTCTTTCTATGCCTACCTCTCCCTCTCTCTCTATTACAAACATAACATGAGCCCATTTATAATGGATCCTAATTATCTTCTTGATTCAAATTTTTTATTTTGGTCATTTTTGGATCCATGTAAGTGGATGCATGGTTTATTTGAAGCTATCACTTCTCCATTTATACCTTTGTTGGAACATATTACAGTGCTCCCTAGAAGCCACATTTACTAGGAAATGTGTATACAAAATATGTGAAAGATCTAATCCATCTCCATATTCATATCCATCTCTATATCTATCTTCTTCTCTGTGTATCTTGGGACCATCTCTAATTCCTTACCTCTTCTTGAATCTCTCTCTCTCTCTTCCCCCTCTATCTATCTCTTTATCTCTTCCTCTTTCTATCCCTATCTCTCCCTCTCTCTCCCTCCATATCTTATTTATATATCTCTCCTCCTCTCTATCTCTCTCTCATCACACAAACACACACAACCCATATTTCTCCATCCCTATCTTTATCTCTATATCTCTCTCACGCACACACACAATCCTTGTTTCTCCCTCCCTATCTCTATCTATATTTGTCTATCTCTCCTCCCTTTATCTATCTCTCTCCCTCTAAATATTACTATTGAACACTCAGAGTACTGAGAGGGGGGTGAATCAGTATTCCCTTAAACCACTTAAATAGTTTAACATCTATTTGAAACATCATATTCAATTTGTAGTAAGGAAAGAAACCATGAAAGCAATCATCAAAGCACATAACACATGAGCACCATATTTTTACATGGAAAACCCAAAACGAGAAAAACCATGAAGAAGATTAGTTCACAATATATCATAATTGGTCATAACATATTACAAAATGACTCACTACCTTTTGGACTCATTTTCTAGAAAATAAGAGAAAATAGAAAAGAGGGGTGGCTCGCTACTAAGATATGAACTATGCATGAGATACAATTTCACTAGAGCTCAATATACTTAATCAACACACTTCATACTACACTGCTTCCACACTCTACTCTTGTTACATTTACATCACATTATATTCACATAATTTTCATTATATTTCTCAACTACTACATCACAACATAAAAAATGATCTTATATTTTTACACACTACTTCCACAAACACTTTCAACATCAATTAGGTTAGCCTAATTAGATGTATCGTCCATAACATAACTTGTCAACTCAAGATTCAAACAAACACACTTCGTGCCTTAATCCAATACTTATAACACAACCAAATATGTTGAAGGAGGCCCATCATAACTCCATAAGACCAATCGACACTTCTTTTAACTCTGCACAACCCCAAACTTATTAAGTTGGCTTCACTGATGGAGTAACACTAAAATGCACCAACTAATCATACACAAACTGATACTTAGACCTCCAAGACACTCACCACTTGGATCATGGACACTACCGACACTTACAAATACTCCCTCAAATCTACATAACCAGATATTCTTCTATAGTGGAATGCAGACCAATCCTAACATGTACCCAATACTGGTAACATTGTCATTGGTAGACCCAATACATGGTCATCATTATATTTGATACTAGAGGACATAAAGATTTGAAACTTTGGATTTATATTCCTCTCACATACACCAAAATTACCTTAGAATCATAGATCAAAATTATTTAAGGCAGAGCAATGCAGACCCAAAAACGAATACTTTGTGTATCAAAAATTGAAATTAGGGAATTTAGCCAAATATTCAACACAATTGTTTTGTACTAGAGAAAAACTCTTGCATTAGTATACTATATTTTCATCACCTCAATCACTTATGCTTCACCAGCTAGCTATACATCAATATTCACATCAAACCACAATGTTGACATCCAGGACAACACTATATATGCTCATGCTTATGCTCATGTTACCAACAAACATGCCAATGGCAATCTCCTCAAACTCTCAACAATATCCCCCTTTTTCATTGATGGAAACATGTATAAAAATATTCTCCAAATATTATCCCCTTAGACATCAAGGGAAAAGAGCACACACGTATTTCTTGTTCTTTTCTCCCCTTTGACATCATTCACATACACTTGATTTTCTTTTTCCTTCTCCCCCTTTCATATATACATGATTTTACTTGACTTACTCACATACTCCCCCTATATGATATATACATATATGCATGAGAGTAAAAAAATTTCAAAAGTATAAGCAACTCCCTCTAATAGTGCTATCCATCCAAATTGATAAAAAATTGCACTCGTATTTTATCAACTATCTTCCATATATATACAATGAAATCTTAAAAATGCATAAAAGGAAAGAAATATACAACACCAGTTGGAAGAAGTGTTTGACACTTGAAATTTTGCAAGGTATGCCTCCTAAACCTTTTTTCCTTTTTCCAAGTGTTTGAAACTTGCAATTTTGCAAGGTATGTTAAACCAAGGACGTGGCTTTGTGTGTCAAACTCCATGAGAAGTTATTCACCTCCATCTATGGTAATGGGTACCAGATTGAACTTTATTGTCTTCTCTACATTATTCAGAGCACTGAATATGGGTGTGAACTTAGCATTCACCAATTCTCTAAGTTTTCCAAATTGCACTATATAATCTTTTCTTTTTGTTCATGTAGCTAGAAGAACTGTTCATGCAGACTCTCCATAGCTAATCTTGTACTTCCATCTACATCATTAGCCGAGTCATATGCACCAGGTGCCTTGTCTATTTGGGACTCAATAGATCCCATCTCATCCTTGATGTTTTTAGTAAAACTAGGCCACTTCAAGGAAAATTGAAACAACACTTTAGCTTCCTTAATAGTTTTGTATATCCTTAAGGTTGTTTTGCAATTTACTATGTGCAGTAGTGCACTTTTCTAAAATGTGTACCAACTTTTTTTCATTCACTTTCCTATTTTTTTTCTTCCTTATCCAACTTCTCCTCTACCCCAATAGAATATTCCTTGAAAGAGTCTAGAAGCAACCTCAATTTTCGCACACCAGATAGGGAATTGTCAACACTAGCACCAGGAAAACTTTCTTGCAACACCTTCATAGCCTCATCTATCAATTCAATACTTTTATATTGGGTTTGCAATATTTCCTTTGTGTCAAAGGCATGGAATGATTCACCAAGCTATAATTTATGAAAGGGGGATATCTTGTCCATATCAACTTCCCCTTACTGCATTAGGATATGAAGTAATTGTACAAATACAATAGGCTGAAATTGTAGTTGCATTCCCAATAGTTTCTTCAAGGATTCTCTGGAGGTTTTGAAAGACTCACCAACAATCTTCACATTTTTTGCATCCCTCTCATAAGCCTTTTCCTTGTCACCAATGTTATCTTTATATTTTTCATCATTTTTCTATTTATCAACATCACCAAACTCATCTTCATTCTACCTCCCATCATCGACTGATTTATCATTGTTATCCAGAGGAGGGAGATTTTTTATATTATGTGACTTGAATATCTTTGGGTTGTCGTGTACAACCTCTTCTTCCTTCTCTGTGTTATTCTTTGTATCCAAAGGTGGTGTGTTATGCTCTGCTTGTGCATCCTCCTTTTACATTTTACTATCTTTTTTAGCAACATTCTCTTCCACTAAAGGAGTATCATCAGTATTCACATATTTTTATACATCCTCCTTGGCTACATGCTCATGTTGAGCATATTCTAATACATTCACTTCAGTAAAAGATACATCAACATTCATTTCATTATCCAAAGTCACACTTGACTCCTTTGCCATATTTCAACCTTCTCAAAAATGTCATTCCTTAGCCTCTCTATGTTATATTTATCTTTTCTCATAAGTTTGGTGACCCTTTGCTTGGTCCTAAACTATTTATTGTATAATTGAGCTAATTTAGTTGTGTACTCATTGTAAAAGGAACAACTAACTTTATCTAAAGCAAAAGTTCTCAATTTTACATCTTCATTTATTGGCTATTCTCGTCTTGCAAGTAATACACTTTTGAGATCCTCAAGCAATTGGCCTTTAATACCTTTCATTGAAACATCAAATGTTACTATGTATCTAACTATTTCCTCTTCAATTATTGACTTAAGGGTACCATCCGCAATGGGATACAAGGAAACAGTCTATTCAAACATCTCATGCTCAACTATACCATTAGACAATGCATCTAATCTAAGAGGACTATGTTTTCTTATTGAAGGATTCTTCTCCTTCCTCTTCTTCTTGACTTTCAGAGTATTCTCTCCTTTTGTAGACTCAACTTTCTTTTCTCTCACATGAATTCTAAATTCCTTTTTCTCCTTTTCTACCTCTGTATCATTATCAAAGTCCACAATATCTATTTTGGCTTTCTTTGTGCTAGCATCTTCTTGAGTTACATCAGATTTTCTCTTCCTGGTGAGAGGTTCCTCTTTTTCCTATTCTTCCTCTACCTCATAAATTACATATGTTTCTCTTGTTTCCTTTTCTTTCACTTTCCTCTTCTATGGAGCACTTTTTTGCTTTATCAAAATAGTCTTTTATTTCATAGGCACATTTTTTTATTTAATTAGAGTACTAGTTGAATCCTTTCTCTTTGTTCCATTGGATGAAGGTTTAGTTCTATAGGACTTAGAGGAAATCAAAGAGGGGGAAATTGTTCTACTAGATCTTCTTGTGTCGGAGGTGGCACCTTCTTGAGAACTAGAAGTGTTATTAACCTTCTCCACAAAGTCCTTAGGAAGTCCCATCATCTCTACAACCTATGTGTAGTCATCTTCTAAACATTTTTATTGATCTCCTTCTTTGTGCGATCTATATGCACTTCCATAGAATTTTCCTCATAAGCGCCATGTCCTCCCTCAGTTGTGTCTCTAGGCATGTTAAACATATGGTCAGCTAGACCAACAATTACATCCTTTGCAACATCATATCCCATTTCAAGGATCCACATAGTTCTAGTTTCAATAGCCTCCACCATACAATAGTCTTTGTTAATCATAAAGATAATTCCATTTTTATACTTCTCCACCACACTCTTCAAAATCCTTTCTCTGGATTGCATCAAGTCTCCTGAAAAGTTATAAAGAATCCCCATAATGCTTTCTTTCATGTTTCTACAACACCTAGTCTCATCAGATGGTCTCTGATTTGAGTAACCACTAGGATTTCCTTCATCCATACAATTTTTTTTGGTTTCAAGAACCTCATTTATTAAATAAAATAAAAAACAAATGATCAATGTCCCAAATCAGAAGGGGTGTCGAGAGTCCTTGGTCTTTTGCAAATTCTCCAAGAGTTGTTCCCTTAACAACTCACACAAATCATAATCAACACCTTTATTTACCATCTCATATGCGGTGTTGATGGTAGTAGCAAAAACAAAGCTCTCTCTATTTGTAAAGTATATCTCATACCCTATCATTATTGATGAATATTTTACTACAAAACTCTTTAATGTCCTTGATAATCAGAGCTCTTTTGTCATATTTTTCACTTGTCAAATTTATTACCATTTCATTTTTCACCAATTTGAGTGTCAGCATTGGTTTGGTTGAACATAATCCTTTTACAACCTTAATTGTTTCCCTATTAATTGTATGTGGTATATCAAGCCAAATAAACCTATCATGAATCCTATTCAAAGTGTATCTAATCCACTCATCCACATAGTAAAAGATATGGAAATTGTTCCAGACGTCAAGCTTCTTCTTTGTCAAGCTCTCGAACTCGGGTTTCAATTCAAATTCATCTTTGGTAAGCTCATTAACCCATAAATCTCCTAACTTAGAGTGGTTGTACTCTTCCAATTTTGCATGTATGTAAATCTTGACATCTTTTGTATGCATTACACCATATAGAATAATAGAAAATGCACCATCTTGTTCCATCATCATTGATTTATCAGGGTGCTTCTTGCATTTGGGTTGAGGAAAATATACAAACTTAACAATTTGTGGAGTACACATCTTGCAACAATTTGAAATTCTTCTAAAACTAGGGAAAAGTATAAATCTATAAATACCTTTTGAATCTCCACCACTATGGTTTCACTCACAAATTTAGAATCACTTCACTTCACTCCTTATCTGATTTTCTCTCCCTGAATGCTTGTTTGTAAATGACATAAAACATATGAATGATCACTTATAAATCCTTTTTAAATGACCTAAAATGCATTGAATGCATTGATTCTGAGTTCAACCAAAAGCTAATAAACCCTAATTGTGATAGCAAAATCACCTTTAATTGCTCTACAAAATTCAGCAACATAATATTTTCCACCGGCATTTTCACGGTTAAGCATCTCAGGCTACACCTTATATCCACATGATGAAGGCATCAACATCATATCTTTGGTGGGGGCTTAAATATCTTCTGTTCAAACTTCCCCTAAGCCAAATCTCTCACTTAGTTTTCAGAGGAAACATCTACACCAAAGGTTGGCATATATTCACTCTTAACTTTGCTCTCTTCTTTCTTTTCCCAGATCTTTCCTATTTACTTCATCTCTACTAGATTCACATTCTTTACCAGATCATTCTTCTTTTGTGAACCAAAGGGTTTCACATACTTGCTTCTATAGAACTTAGCAATGTGTCCTAACTTATTCCATTTGTAGCATTTGGCATTTTGAATGTAAGCTTACTTTCACTTACTTTGGATGTACATTGATTAGCCTTATGCCCAAATTAATTGCATGTATAATAGTATCCATTGAAAGATTGAAACATCATACCATTTTTATAGCCATTCATCATTTGATTTCTACATTCACTAGCTCTATGACCAAATCTTTTGCATGTAAAACACTGACCGAGAAATGATTGAGCATTTTGATTCATTATGCTTCTACATTATATAGCCTTATGTCCAAACTTATTGTAGGAATAGCAATAAACATTAAAATATGGGTACCTTTGTACATTTGGTTATTTGATTGGTGGTCTTTTGAATTCACTCTTCTGGATTTGGACCTTTTTGAAGTTGCTCTCCTTGTCTTTCTTCTTTTTAGCCTTGTTTGGAGTTTGATATGTCTTTGAGCTTTCACCTATCTCAAACCCTCATCCTTCTTTGTCTTTAGATCCCTTCTGATTTGCAATCATCGTATCAAGCATTGTAGTACTCTTGTTGAATTTTTCTTCTTGAATATTTTCTTTCTCTAGATTTGATCTCAAGTTTACAACTTCTTGTTCAAGCTTTGAGCATTCTTTAGATTTGTCTTTCAATTTAGCATTTAGGTAGTCTTCAACTCTTTTACTTTTTTCAATCTACAATTTTAGGTTGGGAATGATCTCATTTGATTTCTTGAGCTCTTTGATCATATATATAGCTTTCTTGAGATTCTCTCTCAATATCTTAATGCATTCATCTGCATCACTAAGATCCTTTTTCAAATCTTTTTTCTCATATTTTTCTTTATCCAAATCATCTAGGGTAGACTTGAGTTCTTCTTCCATGTCAACAATGTAATCTTCTTCATTAAATCTTAACATAGGAATTTCTTTTGGAGGGGTAGGATATCTCCCAATAGCCATGTGTTCAACTCCAAGAACTACCTTAGTGATCAAGCCAATTGAAGAAACCAAGCTCTAATACCAATTGTTGAACACCTAGAACACTAAGAGGGGGAGTGAACTAGTATTCCCTTAAACCACTTATACATTTAAACATATATTTGAAACATCATATTCAATTTGCAATAAGGAAATAAATCATGAAAGTAATCATTAAAGTACATAACACATGAACACCAAATTTTTACATGGAAAACCTAAAAAGGGAAAAACCACAGTGAGGATTAGCTCACAACATATTATAATTGGTCATAACATATTACAGAATGGTTCAATACCTTTTGCTAATAATGAATCTACAATATGCAGGAGATACATTTCCACTAGAGCTCAATATACTTAATCAACACACTTCAGACTAGACTACTTCTACACTCTTCTCTGCTTTACATTCACATCACATTATATTTGAATTCACATTACATTACTCAACTACTACATCACAACACCAAAAATGATCTTAAATTTATACACATTACATCCACAAACACTTACAACATGAATTTAAAGGTTGGCCTAATTAGATGTATTGTGCATAATATAACTTGTTGGCTCAAGATTCAATAAAACACATTTCGTGCCTTAATTTAAAACTTGTAATACATACAAATAGGTCAAAGGGTACTCATCATAACTCCATAAGACCAATCAACACTTCCTTTGACTTTGCATGACCCCAAACTTATTAGGTTGGCTCTATTGATGTAGTAACACTAAAATACACCAATTGATCATCCACAAACTGACACTCGCCACTTGGATCATGGATACTATTGACACCTATAAAAACTCCATAAAATCCACATAACTAGATGTTCTCCTATGGTGGAATACAGATCAATCCTAACTTGTACTTAGTACTGGTAATGTTGTCACCGGTAGACCTAATAACACTATCATATTTATCTTTGATACCAGAGGACATAAAGACATCAAACTTTGGATTTAGATTCCTCTAACATACAAAAAAATTACCTTAGAACCATAGATCTCAATTCTTTAAGGTAGAGCAATGCGAACCGAAAAATTGATACTTAGTGTATTGAAAATTGAACTCAAGGACAACCAAATATTCAACACAACTTTTTGTATCAAAGAAAAAATCTTACATCTGTATACTAGATTTCCATCACCTCAATAACTTATACTTCACTAGCCAGATATACATCAATCTTCACATCAAACCACAATTTTGACATCAATGACAACACTGTATATGCTCATACTCATTCTCATGTTACCAACAAACATACCAATGACAATCTCCTCAAACTTTCAACAATTACTTGTCTCTATCTCTCTATCTTCGTGTCTCTCCATTTCTCTTCCCATATAGATCTCTCTCTTTATCTTCTCATATATCGATATCTTCCTTTTTCTCTCTCCCTCTATCGCCCCTATTTCTCTCTCCCTCTCTCCATCTCTATTTGTCTATAACTACTCTTTATTTGTCTATCTCTCAATCCTTGTCTCCCTCTCTCCATATCTCCATGTCTTCTTATATTTATATCTCTCTATCTTTATATCTCACCATCTATATCTATCTCCATCTCTCCCTCTCCCTCTTCATCTTTATTTATATATTTCTATCTCTTCATATTTATCTCTTGCTTCTTCTTCCTTTATATATTTATATCTCTTCATCAATATCTCCCTATATCTCTATCTTTATCTCTTCCTCTAGGTATATCTCCATCTCTCTATCTACTTGTCTCCCTCTTTTTATCTTGATTTATCTTCATCTTTAAACCCTTATTTTCCTCTCTCCCCCTCTATCTCTAGGCATGCATCCCTCTATCTATCCATCCATCTCTCTCCCTCTCCCTCTTCCTAGACCTCTATATCTATATCTCTTTACATATCTACCTCTATCTCTCCATATTTCTTCTTTCATCTCCCACTTTTTCTCTATCTTATTATTTCTCCATCTCTCTACCCCTATAGTTATCCCTCCCTCTCTATATCACTTTTTATAGATATATTTATCTTTATATCTCTTTGTCTCTCATTCTCTCCCTCTCTATATATTTATCTTTTTCATCTTTGTCTATCCCTTTCTCCTCTCTCTCTCTTTATATCTCCCTCTCCTACATATCCCTCTCCTTCTCCTTCTCCATCTCCATTTTTGTCTCTATCTCTATCTCCCTCTCCTTATTTATCTCCACGTCTATATTCCTCTCTATCTCTATCTCCTTTCCCCCTCTCTCTCGCTCTTCCCCCATCTATCCCTATTTCTATCCCTCTCTCCCCCTCTCTCCTTATTGAAAACATAACATGAGTCTATTGGTAATGTATTTTGATTATCTTCATAATTTATAAGTTTTTCCAATTATGTTTGGATCCTTGTAAGTGGATGCATAGTTGATTTGAAGCTATCACTTCTCCATTGAGACCTTTTTTGTAGAAACATCTTTTTCTAAATTGCCTACCAGTTGAACTCATGTACTACACAAATGTATGCAAAAAGACCAAAATTTCTCTTAGTTGACCTTTCACACCTCTTCGACGTACCCATTACATAATAAGGTGTGATTGTTAGTTTAAATTATTAATAAATATATTATGGGTATTATATCTACTTTCCATTTAGATTGATTAATTGTTCAACTTAAAATTATTGCTAATTTTTTAATTTCTATTGCTAATGCATAAATTTAGTAGAAAGAAAATGCATGGAATCCCATGAACATGCATAGTATAAGAAATAATATGGACATAAAATATTTATATATTCTTACATTCATTTAAGTTACAATTACTTTTAAAAGAAAAGAAAAAAACAAAATCTAGATTTTTGTATTGTTATGTCACTTTTTCTCCAAGAGGAGAAAGTTATGAAATAACCCTTTAAAAATTAAAAAGGGAGATAAAAATAAAGGATAAATTATGATCCTTTGGTTAAAAGAGATATTAATGAAGAATATGTATAAATGCCTTTTAAAAAAGGGGGAAGAATAATTATTTATTTAAATAATTATTAGAGGAAACCTTTTGTGGAAGGGTGTGATGGTTTGTAAACCACCCCTTAAGACTTATATAAAGTATTTGTGTGAGACATGAAAAAATTCAAGGATGGAGAACATTCAAGAAAGAAGAACATTCAAGGAAGAATAACATTCAAGGAAGAAGAAAGTGGTTTATGAGTTATGGGCAAGACAAAGAAGGGGGCACACCATATGTGTGTGTTGAACATGGGGTACAAAAGTGCACTCATGACCATCCTGGCTAGGGCTTGGGTATTGCACAGTGTTGAACATTGTTCCGTTGGAACCAACACTTGTGTAGAGCAGTGAAGTATGCTTATTTCTCTTAGATTGTGCCATAGCAAAAGCCAGTACTACTAACATCTTCCTAGGGTGAGAGTGGCTTTTCCAAGTGCTATTATTTAGATAAGTATTAAAACCATTGACCCTTAAATATATTGAGAATATTAATTATATGCTTTGGTGTTAAAGTATATGAATGGGTGTGTATTCAATTTATCATGTTAAGTATCTATTTTGGGAGTTTCTTACTAACTTATCACATATTGTCTTTTGTATTGGTTATTCACATCCATTTTAATAATATTGCAACTTGTGAATTATCTACACTCTAATATTTATTATATCAAATTTGATACTAACACTTAAAATATTTTATGAGGAAAAGTGACATTACATGTATAAATCATAGTTTTACTTTCATTGTAAAATATTTTAAATTCTTTATTTTGTAGTATTTTTTCAATTGTTTAATTTTTAAGATTTTTTTATAGAATTAATGTAATTGTATATTTTTAATTACTAATTTAAATATATTATGGGTATTATATCTACTTTCTATTTATATTAATTATAAATGACTCAACTTAATAATATTGATAAATTTATTTATTTTATTCCTAATGCATAAGTTTTAATATAGAGAAAAAAATCCATGAAATCTTGCAAGAACATGTAAATTATGACTTCACTGGGGTGATGAAGAGATAAAATCGCTACTTAAAAAATTAAACAATTTTGAAATCAAATACCTACATATTCTAGAATATGTAGAGGATCAAGATATAAATAATGAATTCACTAGGGTGATGAAGAGATAAAATCACTATTTAAAAAAAGAAGTTTTGAGATCAAATATCTACATCCTCTTGCATTCCTTTTTAAATTATAATTATTTTTAAGGAAACAAAGGATGGAAATCTAAATTATAGTATAGATCATAATTTTACCTTCATTACAAAATATTTGTAACTCTTTAGTTTGTAGTGTGATTTTAATTATTTAATTTTCAAATGTTTTTATTTTTTAAAATTAGCATTTTAACTAAATTAAAACAATTGATATACTTAATCAAAGGAAAATAATGGTATATAGAAAAATATAATTTATTCTATATATAAGAAAATTTATTTTTGTACGTTAGATTATAATATTATGAGGGAGCATATATCTAAATTAGAATTTATCATTTGGTTAAACTATCACAAGTAAATGATCCAACCCATCAAAAATATTCAAGGATTGAATAAAGATCAATTATACCAAAAAATTAAATTTTGATAAATGATATAATACAAAACAAATCATCATTCTCACTATTTAAATACAACTAATTTGATTAAAGATAGACATGAATTATTCATGGGTTTAAAAGATAGACTGGGCCCACTTGAAAAGATAACTCCAACTCCCTACCATATAAAAGTGGAGTTGAGATAATTTTTCAAAGGGTCTCTTTATGATAAAAGATAGAAAAAGATGATTACATACAAATGGGATTTATTGGCCTTTCAAAGATCATTGAGTGCCACTTCATCATGCAATAAATACTTATGCTTAACAATCTATTTTGTTAATTAATGCACAATAAGCTCAAATGATAGTTTTTCTTTTAAAAGAAATATTCCTCTCCATCTTCGTCTTTATCTCTCTCTCTATCTCCTTATCCCTCTCTCTCTCTCTCTCGCTCTTCCCTGCTCTATATCTCCCTCTTTCTATCCCTATCTCTCCCTCTTTCTCCATCTCTCCCTATTACAAACATAACATGATCCTATTTATAATGGAGCTTGATTATCTTCTTGATTCAATTTTTTTTTATTTTGGTCATGTTTGGATTCATGTATGTGGATACATAGTTTATTTGAAGCTATCACTTTTCCATTTATACCTTTTTTGGAACATATTATAGTGCCCCCTAGAATCTAGGTTCACTAGGAAATGTGTATACAAAATATGTGAAATATTTGATCCATATCCATCTCTATCTCTATCTCCCTCTTTATGTATCTCCCCCATCTCTAACTCCTTACCTCTCACGCATATCTCTCTTTTACCCCTTTATCTTTCCCACTATATCTATCTCTTTATACCTCCCTCTTTCTATCCCTATCTCTCCCTCACTCTCCCTCCATCTCTTATTTATATATCTCTCTCTATCTCTCTCTCATCACATGCACACACACTCTCCATATTTCTCCATCCTTATGTCTATCTGTATATCTCTCTCACTCACACACACACACATGAAATCCTTGTTTCTCCTTCTGTATCTGTATCTCTATCTCTCCTCCCTTTCTATATCTCTCTCTATTACTTGTGTCTATCTCTTTATCTCTACCTCTCTCCCTTTCTCTTCCCATATATATCTATCTCTCTTTATCTTCTCATATATTTATATCTTCCTCTTTTTCTCTCTCCCTCTATCGCCCCTATTTCTCTCTCCTCTTCATCTCTATTTATTTATAGCTACTCCTCTTTGTTTGTTTATCTCTAATCTTTTTCCCCCTCTCCCATATCTTTATATCTTCTTATATCTCTATGTCTCTATCACTATATATCTCCATATCTATCTCTCTTCATCTCTCCCTCTCCCTCTTCTTCTAAATCTCTATCTCCCTCTCCCTCTTCCTTTATATATCTCTATCTCTTATCTTTATCTCCCTCTTCTTCTTCCTTTAAATATTTATATCTCTTCGTCACTATCTCCCGTCTCTCTCTCTCTCTTTATCTCTCCCTCTAGGTCCATCTCCATCTCTTTATCTACTCGTCTCTCTCTTCCTCTCTTGATCTATCTTCATATTTACCTCTATCTTCCTCTCTCCCTCTCTATCTCTAGATATGGTTCCCTCTCTCTATCCATCCATCTCTCTATCTCACTCTTCCTAGACCTTTATATCTATATCTCTTTGCCTCTCTATTGTAAGGAAGCTAAGGTAGTTGAACAACTTCCTACACTAATCTTGAGAGGAAAATAATGCAAAACTTTTATATATCTTTAATAGTTATAGAAACTTAAACAAAAATAACCATAAATATCATGCATTTCATAACACAATGATTTACGTGGGGAAAACCCTTTCAAGAGAAAAACCCCACACTCCAAAAGTCACCCAATATATTATCTAGAAATCAAAAAGATTATAATATACTTGCAAAGAAAGCTTCTCATAGGAGTATCACCAACTAGAGATCCAGAGGCAACACGACTGCTATCTGAGTCTCAAAATACACCACAATACATTGTTGTAATACAATACCCTCATAAAATAGGATTACCTTCTAGGGAAAGTCAAGCTAATAAAATATTGGTCATCAGATCTAAGACCTAATGATGAATGATCCATATCTACAATAATAAAATATGAATGAAAATTTCCTTTTGGGGGTGTTGCCCCCGAACCCCTTGCAAGGGGAAACCCCCCTGTGCCCCCTATCACCAACGTATCAACAATACCAAGCTAATTATGTAATTGCAAGGTTGAGACACATTTTCCCAACATCTATCTCTATCTCTCAATATTTCTTCTTCCATCTCTCACTAAATGTCTCTATCTCATTATTTCTACATTTCTCTCTACCCCTATAACTCTCCCTCTCTCTCTATCACTTTCTATATATCTTTATCTTTATATCTCTCATTCTCTCCCTCTCTATATTTTATTTCTTCTATCTTTGTATATCCCTCTCTCCTCTCTCTCTCTCTCTATATATATATATATCTCCCTCTCCTCCATGTACCTCTTCCCCTTCTCCATCTCCATTTCCATCTCTATATCCCTCTACTTTGTATCCCTCTCCCTCTCCTCCATCTCCATCTCTATCTTCCTCTCTATCTCTATCTCCTTTCCTCTCTCTCTCTCTCTCTCTTTTGGGCCCCTCTATCTCTCCCTCTTTTTATCCCTCTCTCTCTCCCTCTCTCCCTATTTCAAACATAACATGATATTATTGGTAATGGTTTTTGATTATCTTCATGATTCAGAGGTTTTTTAGTTGTGTTTGGATCCTTGTAAGTAGATGCATAGATTATTTAAAACTATCACTTCTCCATTGAGACCTTTATTGTAAAAAAAACATAATTTTATAAATTCCTACCAATTGAACTCATGTACTACACAAATGTATGCAAAAAATAGACCAAAATTTCCCTTAATTGACCTTTTGCACCTCTTCGACATACCCATTATACAAGAAGGTGTGATTTCTAGTAGATATAATGTTATCCTAGGGCTCAAAATTCTCATATTTTATTCATCTAATATTTTTATTCCAAATCTTATTCCCAATATTAATTCATAATTTTTTGTTGTAATATCACTCTACAATTCTTTACTAAATAATCTTAAAAAAAAAATCTTTACTAAATACTTATTGGTTCATCAATATTTAATAAATATTGATTCTAATGAAGAGATTTAGTTTCACTTGTGTCTACTATGAATCAAACTTGAAGCCAAGAGCACCAAAAAAAATAAAAATTCTAATAATCTATATAACTCAAGCTATTGTCCACTCTATCTTTGAATTAGTATGTAATAACTCATCTACTATTGAACAAAAAAATACTATTAATATAATATTACAAAGGCAAGTACTTGCTACTACGTGGCACTTGTTACTTTGATGAAAGATAGTGATTAATAGAATTTTTTTAAATTAAAATAAAATATTTTTTTATAATTAGTCATCTTGGGTGTTGTTTTTTGCTACCTTACTACTTCGTTATATGATGTTATTCAGGTTTATAGTTTGGTTTTGTTACTCCTACATATTTTACTTACTCCAATTGTTGATCAATTTGGCTATCAAAGAGCCTTAGTTGTAGTCTTTTTTGTTTGGCTAAGTTTGTAATCTGGCTAACAAAGAGCTTTTTTTACTTCAAAATGTATTGCAAACTCTGTTATTTGGCCATCAAAGAGCCCTCAAAATAGATGTATAGTTATAATATATGTGTGTGTGTGTGCGCGCCTCGTGCTCTTTGCTTAAAAAATAAATAAATTGATATTTAAAATTAATCTAGAAATATTTTCATTTGAATGTTTAAAATAATTATAATTGTTGTTGTTATTTATAGTATATTATGATGGTTTAATTATGGTATTGTTGTTGTAGCCACTAAGGTTTAAACCCCCACTGGGTTAGTGTAATCATGGGCATTGTGCCCTCATTGATATGTTGTGCTTGTAATTTTGAACCTTTATGTTGAAGTTGTTAGCTTTCATGCCAATAATTTCATGCCCCAAACCCTTGTTAGGAAAGTGTGCAAATAGGCTTTGTGCTCCTATTAGACTATTAAGCTCACAAATTTGGAATATTCATGTTAATGTAGTTTGTTCATGCCAAGGATGAAATCCCTCATTTGTGACCTCACTCGACTCAAACCAAACTAAAAAATATTATATTACTAATCAAATTGTATAAATAACTATTATCCTTATGAAAACATTTTAGATAGTATGATTGGGATAATTTTTATACATGGGATATCTTCCTTTTAACACTATTCCTCCATGTTGTAGACCAACCTATCCACTACTCTTTTCATCTATTTCATGTTTTTTGTCAATGCACCTAATAATAATATCTACCATGAGTGACTTCTTATCATAAAAATTACTAGAAAGACCTTTAAGCCCTCTTCCATGGTGGAAAAATGTGGCCCCTATTATGGAATATGACAATTCTCATATATATTGAATGTTGGGGTTTTATATTATATATAGTTTAGGTTACTATAGTTTATAAATAAATAAAGATGCTAATAGTGTTAATTAATAAATATTATTAGTAATTAATGTTAAATAAATTATTTAGGAAATATTTTTTACTTATTAATTAATGAATAGGTCTTGTAATTTAGTACAAGAAATGATTTTATAAACCAATATATCAAAGAAAAATTTAGTATATATTAATAAATTTAAATATAACATTATATATTGAATATAATATTTATGTGCAATAATAAAATTTAGTATATATTAATAAATTTTAATATAACATTATATATTCAATATTACATTCATGTGCAATACTGAAATAAGTAAGTAAATTTAATTCACTCATTGTTTTAGTATGATATCACAACATTTTGTGGTTCTATTCTTAGGGGAGGAAGAGAATGATTTAAGAAACATGAGTAGCCTAAAATAGCAAAGTGTTACACCCAAAGCTATTTTAAATAAAAAATCAATTATATTGTGTAAGCACATGCTTAATAATGTTTAAAATCATTTCATAAAGGTGGTAGTTCATGTTTTATGTTTGGTACGAAAACAAACACTATGTCAAAAGTTCAAACTTGCTAAGAAAGAAAAAAACAAGGCACACACTTGCACAACCATCATCCAATAGTGGTATCAACCAACAAGTACATTGTACAAATTATGCATGATATTTTAGGTAGTCATGAAATTGACAAGGTTTTCTATAATAAAATCTAGCCACCAATACAGCAAGTTTAGTGTTGTTCCAAATGTGGAAATTTATGATAAAAATAAATGTATGTAATACCCATAGCGTATATCCAACATATTGGATGCCCCTATAAAATATAGGTATATGGAGGGGAGGGTAGCCAATTTTTGTCGACCCTAACTATAAGGGTGCACACAAACACATAGTTACCTCATGGACACTAAAACAATTCTTTCTATATAGGTGCTAACATGGTAAATCCAAAAATAACCCCAAGCAAGGGTCCAATTGAGATAAAACTATAATTCCATGTAAATGATCTTAGTTTGATGTTTGTAATAGTTTGTTAGATTTATCTAAGAAAAATGGCGTATGTTTCTGAAAATGAGAAAGCAAAGCAAAAAAAATTTGGGGAATGTCAGAAAGGGATGAATAATGATGCAAAACAAGAATTTTAGAAAGAAGAGCCAGGAAAATAGTGGAGAATGGAAAAAACAATTGGAAGTGAAGACGATTCAGAGATATAGATATATGTTACTGATCTTATCGACAAGGACTCAAGAATTAAAAAACATTTCCCTAATCAGAAGATTCATGGGGAAACAGTTCACCCAGGAGGAGATTGAGAAGTGGTAATAGAGAAATAGAAAGAATATTTGACCTAAATTTTTTATTGAAAGGCTTTTTTGTGGCAGTGTTTGAAAACAAAGAACAAAGAAATAACCGAAGAAGCGACTTCACCAATATAGCAGAGAGGCTCAACAAATTCTTATTATAAAAAATTGGATATAGTGGCCATTAATCCCTACATCTCAAATTAGCGCGATCTTGATATCTAATCACTTCCTCATAGATTTAAACATTATAAAAAATACCAACACTCCAAGATGTCAGTTTTGATTTGATAAAATGTGGTTGAGGTGCTCAGAGTTGAAGGAACTAATGTAGGGATGGTGGGTTGAACAAATTTCCTTTGAGGGATAAAAAATGTTTATGTTTCTCAAAAATCTATAGGACTTAAAGGAGAAGCTTAAAACATGGAATAAAGTATCATTCAAGAATATCTTCTAGGGAAAAGCACGTATGGAAGCAAAACTAGAAATGCTAGTGAGATAGTGATTGATGTAAGCATTGAAATTAATAAAAATAGAGATTAAAAGAACTTGAAAGCATAAATAAATAAATCAAATTAAAATGCTAATTTTCCCATCTCACTGTAAACCTCAAATAGAATGATGTTGCTTTGCCTTGTTTGGATATGGATGCTAAATTCTAGCAGTATAATAATAGACTTAATTGATGATGATTGATTTACGACTTTGAGTGAGTTGATTTGCATAATCCAAATGATGAAGAAAAGGCTATATTTATAGAATTTTCAAGAAAAAATCAAATGGAAAATGAGGATAAGAATAAAGAATTCAATTAACTAGACTAACTATGGAGTCAACTTGAGGATGTGAATATCCTTATTGAAGTTCTTTCTTTCTTCTAGGTTCTATAGATGGTGTTTTCTATGGAGGTGAAGACTGTTCCTTCTGAGGTGGATCCCACTCCTTTTTAGGTGGAGTTGGTTGTTGTAGACTTGGCGGGAAGTTATCTTCTTTACTACCTTTTTCTATTCAGGTGGAACTCGTGTGTGTAGGAGAGGGTGGGCTGGTGGTGAGGCTTTATTTTTTCTATTGAGGAGGAGATTGGGTTGGCTTTTCATGTGGGATGGAGCTACAAGGAGGTGGATGGTTATCAATGTTTTTTTGTTCTCTCTAGCTTCCCTATTGAGGTGGGGTTCTAGTTTGATGGGCTCAGTGTTGCTGTTACTGAGTAGATGTTTTGTTGCAGCCTATTTGCATTGTTGCCTAATCAGCTCAAATGGTTTTTGTCATCAAAACTTGATTGTTAGGGTTTAAGGTCCCTTATCTTCTTGATAGTTGTTTACAACCAGTGTTTTCTTGCTAATCTTTGATGGTTATTGTTGCTTGGATGTTGATGATTTGTTGATTTTTATCGTTCTCTCAAATTACATATCTTTAATAGTTACAAAAACTTAAACAAAAATAAACATAAATAGCATGCATACCACAACATAGTGATTTACATTGGGAAAACCCTTTCAGGAGAAAAAACCCACACTCCAAAATTCACCCAATATATTATTCAAAAATAACAAAGATTACAATATACTTGCAGAGCAAGCTTCTCACGGGAGTATCACCAACCAGAGATCTAGAGACAACATGACCTCTATTAGACTCTCAAAATACATCACAATACACAGTCGTAATACAACACCCTCATAAAACAGGGTTTCCTTCTAGGGCAAGTCAAGCTAATAAAATATCGATCATCAGATCTAAGACCTAATGATGAATAATCCAGATTTACAATAATAAAATATATTAAAAAAATTCCTTTTGGGGGAACTAATCTCAAAACACTAGTCGAAGGGATGATCCCCTCGAACCCCTTGTGGGGGGGGAACCCCCTTCACCCCCCTCCCTCACTGATGTATCAATGGTACATTATGTAATTACAAATTTGAAACACATTTTCCCAAAAATGATGTGTTATGCTAAATTTGAGATTAGCAACATTTATTTGATATAGCAATGGATGTTATGCACATTGCACAAGGGTATAGAATACCAAGGTGATAATGTATATAATGTATGGAATTGACTCTCAAGTAAACAAACAATAGACAATAGGATGCCACAACAGTCACAAGGTGTATGACATTCTTGGTGGATCTAAGATGAGACAACCATCAAATATGACACACAAAAACAATAGACCTTGCCCACTTTATTGTAAGGAAGCTAAGGTAGCAGAACAACTTCCTACACTAATCTTGAGAGGAGAATAATGTAAAATTTTTATAGATCTTTAATAGTTACAAAAACTTAAACAAAAATAAACACAAATATCATGCATACCACAACACAATGATTTATGTGGGGAAAACCCTTTCAAAAGAAAAAACCCACACTCCAAAAGCTGCCCAATATATTATTCAAAAATCACAAAGATTGCAATATACTTGCAGAGCAAGCTTCTCACAGGAGTATCACCACTTAGAGATCTAGAGGAAACACAGTTGCTATCAGACTCTTAGAATACATCACAATACACAGTTGTCATACAATGCCCTCATAAAATAGGGTTACCTTCTAGGGAAAATCAAACTAATAAAATATCAGCTGTCAGATATGAGACATAATGATGAAAGGTCCAAATTTACAATAATAAAATATAAATAAAATTTTCCTTTCTAGGGCACTACCCCCGAGCCCCCACCAAGGCATGCTGCCTCTAGACCCCATCCGAGGGGATGATCCCCTCAAACCCCTTGTGGGGGGGAATCCATCCCACACACCCTGTGTCATCGTCACTTGAACAAAACCTTATGTAGGGCTGATGTAAGAAGTTGGGTCCACAAAATCTCAAAAAGTGGAAGTGTTTTTGTTGTTTTTCAAAATTTGTCACACTTAGACTGAAAATTTGAGGCACTTACAAAATGAATCTTAAAAAAAGTCAATAATATGAAATTTATCATTTTGAATTTAGTTTCCAAATATGTAATTTATTCAAATACCTAGATGATAGAAATTAAATTTTGAGATGGATGTATAAAAACCACTTTTAAAAAATGATTTTGTTTACCATACCATGCACATGTACAAACACCAAATTTTGACCCAAATAAAAGTATTTTGCTCATTCCTTTTGAGGAATGAGAGCTAACAACATGGAGATTGATGAAGAATTTTTTTTAATATTTTTTTTACTGAATTTTTGTTGGCCTTAATTGTTGTTTTCAAAAATCAATGTGTACAAATAGCATGATTGGACCTAAACTAAACATTTTCTGAATCTTTTTTTCATTGTATAGAGAATTTTTTGAATATTGATGCCATATAAATTTTTTACAAGAAACTAAACCAAAAAAAAGTTATTAAAAAATAAAAAAGATTGATATTTCAAGTTTAAGGATTATTTTGTTTAGAAATTAATTAAAAAATAACAAATATAATCCAATCTTAATAAAAATTATATATTTGAAAACTAGACATCGTGTTCTCTAATGGGTTTTAATTTTATAGATTTATTCAGAGAAAAAAGTCCATCAGTCATATTGCCAAAGTTGGACATTCTTCTTCAATTTGCCTTAGTTTTTTAGTTGCAGGTCAAAGGATAAGGGTCAGATTACCAAGCCCTTTCCCAAGCCTAAAACCAAGGCTACATGTGGGTTGGAGATTCAAATTTTGAATAATGCATACGCATTATTTAAATATAATGCGTGCACATTATCTATTTACTCATTGGGTAAAGGGAATGCGTACACTTTTCTTATATAGCCGTTTTTCCCAATTTGGAAAATACTGATAAAGCATATTTTTTCTACAACATTCCTTTTCTGCAGTATAGTCCGAAACCGCCATTTTTTGTATTTTTTATTGCAACTTTTTCTTGTGTAGGGCATATTCTATTCAAATTGTTGGAAGAGACAAGTGCAGGCTGAATTTTCTAAAGTGGAATCAAGTACGAGAACATTTTATAAGAAGATTTGGAAAAAGAGAACTTTTGGATGTATTCATGATATTTTTGTACTTCAAAGTTTATAGAAGAAAGGATCTTCATACTACATAGTTTTATTTGAATATTTGAAGGAGAAGGCAATTTGAAAATAGGTGAAGAATCATTTGCTTTGTTATCAAAGAGGGTTTGGTAACCATGGGATCAAAGCAAAGGAAAAATAAAATGTAGAAAGTTAATGACACCTGAAGAAATTCAAGCAAATAAAGAAATGGAGGCACAAAGACAAAGGGATGGAAGAGAAAGGATTCGTCAAATGAGAAATTTGGAAGCATATAGTTCCATGAATGTTAAAGAGGAAACCATGAATGATGAGATGAATGTAGATGATGCAAATGTGGAGATGGCGAATATGGAAGAAAATGCAATTATGGAGACAAACCCAACTATGCCTTCAACTTCAACTTTGAATGATATGGAAATAGAACCTATGCAAACAACTTCAAATATGTCTTCAAATCCACCTGCTAATGATATGGAAAATGCACCTATTCAAACAATTTATCCAGGTATGTCTTCAAACCCAAGTCTTGATAATATTGATCTTAGTTATTTAGATGAAGCTGGATACACTATTGATGATATCAATAATTCTAGGGTTGAAATAATCTAAAAACAAAAAAAATGATGAAATATCTTATAATTCTGCAAATGAGAATGAAATCCCTCATATTGATGAAAATGAAAATGAAATCCCTTTTATGTTTGAAAATGAAAATGAAACCCCTTGTGTGAATGGAAATGAAACCCCTTGTATGGATGAATATGAAAATATTTTTTTATAATTGAAAAAGATGTGCTAGATAACCTTCATGGTAAAGTATCTTGGAGACAAATGAGAACTTATGGAAATAGAATATATAGAATGTTTTTTTATAGAAAGAAATTAGGATTTCAATGTCAACTCATGGTTCAATTGACAAGAATGTTGAAAATGAGAAAAGTGATGAAAAAATTAGGCATTTTTATAAAAGCAAAAAAGAAAGATGATTCAGTAGAACAAGTCATATCTAGTGTTACTAATGCTATTGATTGTATAGGTAATAAAAGTCGATCTAAAGATAAGAATGCAACTTGTCATGCAATAACAACTGCTCTAGTTAATAAAGCAACTTCAAATAAAAGAATGTTAAGTAAGATTAGTAAATGTATAAAAGTAAATCCTAAAACTTTGATAAGAGCTACTAAAAGAAGAGAAAGTATTGAAAATGATTCAATTAATCAATGTTGGAATTTTAGTGGTAGACTCCCAAGATCTGACATGAAATTAACTAATGAAATTAAATATTTAATTGAATTTTTTTGGCATGATAATACAAGAGTATCACCTAACATAGAGATGTCTTAAAATTAAGGGTGGGTTCCAAAATTCGCGAACCTCATCCAAAGCATCTGTTAGATATGACTCAAACTGAATTATATAAATGTTTTTAAGATGATTCAATCTTACCGTTGAATATTAGCATAGGTCAAAGATCATTCAAAAAGTGTAAAGCTTGGTATGTTAGAATTAATAAGCAAAAAAATCTTGTTTTTGCAAGACTCATGTACAATTTTGTTATTATTATGATAGTTTTTGATATATACAATGCACTTTGCATGCTAACCAAATTATGCAAGACATTTGTGGTATTAATATGCCACTTGAAACAATCAAAGATTTTATAGCAGGTTTTTTTTGTGAACCCTCTAATGGAAACTTATTTTATTTAAAAGCATGTATTTCTAGAGAATGTGATAGATGTGGTAACTTTTCATTATTAGGAGAAAGTATGCATGAAAGTAGTTTAGATGAATTTGGACAACAATTAGTGGATGTAAAATAAAATAAAAAATGTTGAGTATTCTTTAAAAGATGGAAATATTGGAAAATGTTGTGAGCTAATTGTGGAAAAATTTAGTGTGCATGTATTTATTAAATAATTTAAAGATAAGGTTGTACCTAAATATGTTAAACACTATCCGTAAGTTCATTGGCTTGATAATCAATTTCGTTTATGTAAAAACACATTCCCTATTGGAACTATATTGTCAGTTGTTGATTTTGCTGAAAATTATACTCTTGCTCCACAAGAAGAAATTCAATCATAGTATTATAATTTAGTGCAAGAAGTTATATTTGTTCATATTGTTTATAAACATGCAAATGATATTAGAGAAGATAATAGAATTTTTTTGAGAGAGTACCATTTTTATGTAAGTGATAATTGATTACATTCATCTGAGTTTGTTCAATATTGTTTTGATATATTTTATAAAAAAATAAAAGAGAGAGGAATTGAAATGAGAGAACAACTCATATGGTCGGATAATTGCACAAGTTATTTCAAAAATGCTATAGTGTTTTATTGGTTATGCAAAGTTCATAAGGAAAATAATATCTAGCAGATGTGGAGTTTTTTTGAAGATGGACATGGTAAGGGAGAACATGATGGAGTAGGTGCATGTGTGAAAAGAGCTCTTGCTAGAGAGCAACTAAAATTTGAGGATGTTGCGAAATTCAAAGATGCATGTGCAATTGTAGATTGGTGCAATACCAAATTATCTACAAGAACAAGTGAGAGCTCAATAATTTGATGCTTCTTTTGGTTAGTTGAAGAAAATGATATTTTTTCTCGACAATATTATGAAACAATTAATGGATCCACAAAATGGCATTTTTTTAAGTGTTCAAATGCAAACACGTGGACAATATGGACAAGGGAGTTGGCATGATTTTGTAAATTTTGTATTGCAAGTGATTGGGAGGTGTGTGAAAATATGGAATGGGTCAAACAATGGAAACAAAGACCCTTAACACCTACATCGACGCATGTTCAACATGGAATGACAATTGAAGATAATCAAGTGTTCACATTAGATGATTATGATCATGTTTCGAATCTTGTACAAGAAGGTACATTAAATTGAGTTGAATTTGATATGTATGCATGTTTATATGTGAATTAAATATAAGTCACTTTTTATTAAATTTTTTATTTATTTTTGCAGGACATGTGTATGTTGTTGTTGCACCTGAGGGGAATGAAGAGGAGACAAAGTATTGGTTGGCTAGATATGTTGAGAGAAAATATAAGTTGGTACATCCTAGAGTAGATGATGAAAACTTTGAGTATCCCACTAATTTAGTGGTTGTTGTTGGCACCTGGCTTCAAAAATATTTGATAAGAAAGAATGGCTTGCTTGCATTTGAATATTATGAAAGCCGCAAGAATATTATACATTATTCATATTTGATTTTGGCAACCAATATAAAACTAGTTAGATATCAAGGGAGGCCTACTAATAAAGTATTATGGAAACTTTCAATGGATCATCATGAGACAATCATATATGCATTACCAAAAAGAGAGGATGAAAATGGTACAATGGAGTAAATAAATATTGGTAAGTATATAGTTTTATATATATATTTAATTAATAGTCGATATGTAGTTAAAATTTATCACATATACATGTCTATATATATTTGTCTTTAGTCATTTCCTAATTAAAGTTTTATATCATTTTTTGTTTTAGGTCTCCCAAAACTATATGCTTTACAAAAAAGAGAGGACATGCATATATATATATTATAATGGAATTCAAATCTAGAGATAGGTAACTATATATAGTTCTAGATACATTTAATTGATAGTATAAATATAAAACTAAATAATTCATTGTCATTTTATAAAAAAATTATAATTGATTTAATATTCCCTTAAGCCATTCTCTTAGGACCCCTTAATCCATCCTCTTATGTACCATTAATCCATCCTCTTGCATCCCCTTAAGTCTCTCTATTAATTCCCCTTAAGCCTTCCTCTTAGGACCCCTTAATTCATCCTCTTGAATCCCCTTAAGTCACTCTCTCAACACCCCTTAATCCATCCTCTTAGGAATCCTTAAGCCATATCCACATATATCTACCTTTAATCCATCCACTTGCATCCCCTTAAGTCACTCTCATAACACCCCTTAAGCCATCCTCTTAGGACCCCTTAATCCATATCCTCATATATCAACCCTTAATCCATCCACTTGCATCCCCTTAAGTCACTCTCTCAACACCCCTTAATCCATCCTCTTAGGAACCCTTAATCCATATCCTCATATATCTACCCTTAATCCATCCACTTGCATCCCCTTAAGTCACTCTCTCAACACCCCTTAAGCCATCCTCTTAGGACCCCTTAAGCCATATCCTCGTATATATACCCTTAATCCATCCTCTTACATCCCCTTAAGTCTCTCTATTAATTCCCCTTAAGCCATCCTCCCCTTAAATCTGTATCCTCATATATCTACCCTTAATCCATCCACTTGCATCCCCTTAAGTCACTCTCTCAACACCCATTAAGCCATCCTCTTAGGACCCCTTAATCCATATCCTTATATATCTACCCTTAATCCATCCACTTGCATCCCCTTAAGTCTCTCTCTTAAGCCATCCCTTTACCCTTATCTTCTCTTATGACCCCTTAATCCATCCTCTTGCATCCTCTTAACTATCTCTTAGCACCCCTTAATTCCCCTTAATCCATCCTATTACGACCCATCCTCTTAAGCCATCCTCTTATGTACCCATTAATCCATCCTCTTGCATCCCCTTAATCCTCTCTATTAATTCCCCCTAAGCCATCCTCTTGCATACCCTTAATTCATCTCCTAGGATTTAGGTCTTCAGGTTAAGGGTTTAGGATCTTCATATCCTAGAGTTCATTAGATGCTTAGAATAAAAAATTTATATGGGTTTTAAGGGTTTAGGGTTCTTCTCCTATGCTTTAGATCCTAGGGTTAAGGGTTTAGAATCTTCATATCCTAGGGTTCATGAGATTCTTAGAATAACAAATCTATATGGGTTAATGGTTTAGTTTTCATCTCCTAGGCTTTAGGTCCTATGGTTTAGGGTTTACAATTTCTAGGTTTCATGAGATGCTTAGAATAACAAATCTATATGGGTTTAAAGGGTGTAGGGTTCATATGCTAGGTTTTAGGTCCTATGGTTTAGATTTTGTATAGTTCATGAAATACATAGAATAACAAATCTATATGGGTTAATGGTTTAGGGTTCATCTCCTAGGCTTTAGGTCCTATGTTTTAGGGTTTAGGGTTTCTAGGTTTCATGAGATGCTTAGAATACCAAATCTATATGGGTTTAAAGGTTTTAGGGTTCATCTTCTAGGATTTAGGTCCTATGGTTTATGGTTTAGGGTTCATCTCCTAGGCTTTAGGTCCTATGGTTTAGGGTTTACAGTTTCTAGGTTTCATGAGATGCTTAAAATAACAAATCTATATGGGTTTAAAGGGTTTACGATTCATCTGTTAGGCTTTAGGTATCATGGTTTAGGTTTTAGGGTTTCTAGGGTTCATGAGATGCTTAGAATAACAAATATATATGGGTTAATGGTTTAGGGTTCATCTCCTAGGCTACGGGTCCTATATTTTAGGGTTTATAGTTTTTAGGTTTCATGAGATGCTTAGAATAAAAAATCTATATGGGTTTAAAGGGTTTAGGGTTTATCTACTAGGATATAGGTCCTATGATTTAGGGTTTATGGTTTCTAGGGTTCATGAGATACTTAGAATAACAAATCTATACGGGTTAATGGTTTAGGGTTCATCTCCTAGGCTTTAGGTCCTATGGTTTAGGGTTTATGGTTTCTAGGGTTCATGAGATGCTTAGAATAAAAAATATATATGGGTTAATAGTTTAGGGTTCATCTCCTAGGCTTTAGGTCCTATGGTTTAGGGTTTACGGTTTCTAGGTTTCATGAGATGCTTAGAATAACAAATCTATATGGGTTTAAAGGGTTTAGGATTCATCTCCTAGGATTTAGGTCCTATGGTTTAGGGTTTAGGTTTTTTAGGGTTCATGAGATGCTTAGAATAACAAATCTATATGGGTTAATAGTTTAGGGTTCATCTCCTAGGCTTTAGGTCCTATGGTTTAGGGTTTAGGGTTTCTAGGGTTCATGATATGCTTAGAATAACAAATCTATACGGGTTGGTGGTTTAGGGTTCATCTCCTAGGCTTTAGGTCCTATGGTTTAGGGTTTACAGTTTCTAGGGCTCATGAGATGCTTAGAATAACAAATCTATATGGGTTTAAAGGGTTTAGGGTTCATCTCCTAGGCTTTAGGTCCTATGGCTTAGGGTTTAGGGTTTCTAGGGTTCATGAGATGCTTAGAATAACAAATCTATATGGGTTATGGTTTAGGGTTCATCTCCTAGGCTTGAGGTCCTATTGTTTAGGGTTTATGGTTTCTAGATTTCATGAGATGATTATAATAAAAAATCTATATGGGTTAATGGTTTAGGGTTCATATCCTAGGCTTTACTTCCTATGGTTTATATTTTATGGTTTCTAGGTTTCATGAGATGCTTAGAATAAAAAATTTATATGGGTTAATGGTTTAGGGCTCATCTCCTAGGCTACAGGTCCTATGGTTTAGGGTTTACGATTTTTAGGTTTCATGAGATGCTTAGAATAAAAAATCTATATGGGTTTAAAGGGTTTAGGGTTTATCTACTAGGATTTAGTTCCAATGGTTTAGGGTTTAAGGTTTCTAGGGTTCATGAGATTATTATAATAACAAATCTATATGGGCTAATGGTTTAGGGTTCATCTCCTAGGCTTTAGGTCTTATGGTTTAGGGTTTACGGTTTCTAGGGTTCATGGGATATTTAGAATAACAAATCTATATGGGTTAATGGTTTAGGGTTCATCTCCTAGGCTTTAGGTCCTATGGTTTAGGGTTTACAGTTTCTAGGTTTCATGAGATGCTTAGAATAACAAATCTATATGGGTTTAAAGGGTTTAAGATTCATCTCCTAGGCTTTAGGTCCTATGGTTTAGGATTTAGGGTTTCTAGGGTTCATGAGATGTTTAGAATAAAAAATTTATATGGGTTAATGGTTTAGGATTCATCTCCTAGGCTTTAGGTCCTATGGTTTAAGGTTTAGGGTTTCTAGGGTTCATGAGATGCTTAGAATAACAAATCTATATGGGTTGATGGTTTAGGGTTCATCTCTTAGGCTTTAGGTCCTATGGTTTAGGGTTTACGATTTCTAGGGTTCATGAGATGCTTATAATAACAAATCTATATGGGTTTAAAGGGTTTAGGGTTCATCTCCTAGGCTTTAGGTCATATGGTTTAGGGTTTAGGGTTTGTAGGGTTCATGAGATGCTTAGAATAACAAATCTATATGGCTTAATGGTTTAGGGTTCATCTCCTAGGCTTTAGGTCCTATGGTTTAGGGTTTATGGTTTCTATGGTTCATGAGATTATTAGAATAATAAATCTATATGTGTTAATGGTTTAGGGTTCATCTCCTAGGCTTTATGTCCTATGGTTTAGAGTTTATGATTTCTAGGTTTCATGAGATGCTTAGAATAAAAAATCTATTTGGGTTAATGGTTTAAGGTTCATCTCCTAGGTTTTAGGTCCTATGTATTAGGGTTTAGGGTTTTTAGGGTTCATGAGATGCTTATAATAAAAAATCTATATGGTTTTAAAGGGTTTAGGGTTCATCTCCTAGGCTTTAGGTCCTATGGTTTACGATTTAGAGTTTATAGGGTTCATAAGATGCTTAGAATAAAAAATCTATATGGGTTAATGGTTTAGGGTTCATCTCCTAGGCTTTAGGTCCTATGTTTTAGCATTTACGATTTCTAGGGTTCATGAGATGCTGAGAATAACAAATCTATATGGGTTAATGGTTTAGGGTTCATCTCCTAGGCTTTAGGTCCTATGGTTTAGGGTTTGCGGTTTCTAGGTTTCATGAGATGCTTAGAATAACACTTCTATATGGGTTAATGGTTCAGGGTTCATTTTCTAGGCTTTAGGTCCTATGGTTTAGGGTTTACGATTTATAGGGTTCATTAGATGCTTAATCCATTTAATTCATCCCTTTAAGTAATTCTATCAACTCCCCTTAATCCACCCTCTTACATCCTTTTAAGTCATTCTATCAACTCCCATTAATCCACCCTCTTACATCCCTTTAATTCATTCTATCAACCCCCCTTAATCCACCCTCTTGCATCCCCTTAAGCCATCCTCTTAAAGGACCCTTAATTCATATCCTCTAACATCCCCTTAATGAAACCTCTTGCATCCCTTAAGTCACTCTCATAATTACCCTTAAGCCATCCTCTTGGGACTTGTTAATCCATATCCTAGGGTTCATGACATGCATCCCATTAATCCAGCCTCTTACATCCCTTTAAGTTATTCTATCAACTCCCCTTAATCCACCCTCTTGCATCCCTTTAAGTCATTCTATTGTCTCCCATTAATCCACCCTCTTGTATCCCCTTAAGTCATTCTCTTAACCCCCCTTAAGGAATTCTCTTAGGACCCCTTAAGCTATATCCTCTTAGGTCCCCTTAATATATCCTATGGAAAACATCACTTGAATCTGTAAGGAATTTATAAGATCCAATTTTCTAACTTTTACTATATATTGTTCTTTTCTCACATGGATTATTTATTTAAAGGACTCATAAAAACTATAGTTACTTTACTTACATTAATTATTTTTGCAGGTTCTCATCAAGTCAGTCTACCACGTGATTATTATTGTAATTTTTTTTTATCAAGAGACTATGTAAATATCAATTTGTGGTCTTGACCTAAAATTTGATAAGCTTTAATTGTATCTACATACACATATATGTTTCATCATGTTATATAGTTGTATTAAACATCAATATACATTATATATGTTTGTTTGATGTATGAAATTCAATGAACTTATTAGTCACTTTTTAAATATCTTGTTCCAATTTTATCTTATACAAATCATGTCTTGTATTTACCACATTTTATATAATTGTTCAATTTTATAGATTATAGGTTTTATACATACAAGGAGATAGATTTTTGTTTAGTGATTCAAATATTTTCTAGAATTGGAAAATAGTTAAAATTACCTGCCCTTAATTTATTATGAATATGATCTAAACTATTTAAGGAATGTTTTAATTTGTCACCTAACCATGTGACAAATTATATATATGAAATTTGATTCTAGATAAGAATTTATATAGTACATATTACTTGAAAATAAGATAAAATATCTATACATACATGAGTGCATATAATCATCAAATGAACATAACACGATCATAATCAATTGAGTGCATATATAATCATCATATTAAAGTCAACTGATATAAATAAACACAAACATGATCATATTAATCGATAGAATGTATGTGAAATGGTCCATGAAATAACATGTTCAAAATGTATACTTCAAGTCCAACACATATATTTAAATAAAACTAGAGATCTATAGTCCATAAAATTTAAAACCATCTAACTATTAGGGCGATCAGTCAAATCAAGTCTCCTCTTTACTCCATGTGGACTAGATGTACTTGTATCTTGTTGTAAAAGAGTACAAGAAACTTGAAATTAGATTTAAAGTTATTTGAAATTTTGATATAATTTAACATAGAAACTTGAAAATATAAACTTGATAAAAATAAATTTAATTAAATATCTAGTAAATACAGTAAAAATAATTTTTAGTATACATAAATTACCAAATGATCATGTGAATCTACTGGCATATTTTGTTCAACAGGTAGCATAATTGTCAATTGAGAAGGTCCAAAAGCTTGATCTAATATATCCTGCATATTCATATAAAGAAAACAATATGTTAAAACCTCGAATATATATATTTACAAGGTCCCTAAAAATTGTATACGAGATTTAGTAAAGTTTACAACCTCGAATGATATGACCTCATGATCACGCACTTGAGATTTCCCATGCATAAATGTTGGCAATGTCTCAAGTGCGCCTGCCATGGGTATCACATGAAATCCTTGCATACAGATACAACAATGTATAAATCATTCACACATGTGTACAAATTCAAATTAAATTAGATCTATGATGTGTATTTAATTTAAACTTAACAAACTTTTGAAAGCACACACTTGAGCTGATGATGACTCAGGAGTGCTCACCACAACTTGTGGTTGGTCTGTACTCGGTATCACATGACCTCCCGCATCTAGATATAATATATCGATTCACACATGTGTAAAAATTAAAATTAAATTAGATATTTCCACATAAATTAAAACATATATTAGTTTGTACCTAACCAAAAGGTGAGCCCAAATCTATAGCACTCAAAATACAAACACAATCACATTGAGATTTAGGCATTGTGTGATCATGCGTCTACACCTAACACTTCTTGAATTAATATTATATTATATATATAATTTGATGCTATTATTTACATGAATTTTGCACATTTCAAACAAATTATTTAAATGTGCCTAAGTTCAAAAGATGAACATACCTGTGTAGGATGATCCTCATAATACAGTAAATCCACATATGACTCCATCCTAGAGATGCATGTGGGTCACTTGAAGTGGATTCCTAAGTATGCCCATAGCTTGAGCCTCCATGCTATCTATAGGCCACTTCAGTCACCACATGTGTAGTTTGATGAGTGAGATGTCTTGAAAGAGAACTCAATGCTCCTAATTTCGACAACATCGTTTGTTGCTAAAATGCAGTGGGAACACCAGTAGAAGGAGGAGCAGTTCAATAGGATCAATTAGAGCACGTCGTTGAGGATTGAAACATGTTCCTAATCTATGTTGGGCCATGCCACACATAGCTCCTTGAAATGACCTCATATCAAAATAGTTGGGTTTTAAACCCAACTCAAACTCATCCCATAACTTTCTCAAAAATTATAGAGGCACCTCAAAATTTCCATGTGGTGGAGTATCAAACACCATCCACCATCTATCCTAAAAACTTGTAGCTATTTGCGGGTGCCTACACCATTTAATTGAAATTCATTTTTTGGTGGGTGGAATTGGTTCGTTTGTTTGGGGGATAAAAAAAGTTGGAAAATGGCTTGTTTGGTAATTTTAAGGTCATTAATTTCTTTATAGGACAATCCATTTGCATAGAATTTTCTCCTCTCTTCTCTCCATTGATGGAACCTATCTAGGTCCACATCAATAGATCGAACATAGTCAACAACAATTTGCATTGAATATGCAAACCGTGTGAGATGTGGGGGATATTAGGCTCATTTTTTTATCAAATCTATGTTTTCCTGAATCACAATAAGGCTTTCTCTAATGCTCTCTCTTAATTGAGCCTGATCTACTATAGGGCGTGGGGGGTTAGGAGGTGGAGAGTGTGGAGGTGTGGGGTTTTGTTGTGGCGGCATATCTAGATGTATGGGATCTTTAGGTTGTGCATTAGGTATAAAATCCTCTATGTTAAATTTAGGCTCCATGTGAAAAATGAAATGGCAACTGCATGTTAAAAAATTAAAAAATATATAGATCAACAAACTAATTAAACAATGTACACAATTTGTAAGTTATTTAAATCACATTGAACATGCACAAATTCAAAATTTACGTTTCATTTGAAGACACATTCAATTTATAACATTAAAAAATTCATAACATGAAAATCCATAGCATGTACATTAAATTATACAATTAAAGTCATGTACATGTACCCTTGGTTAAATTTGAGCACTTTATCTTATAGTAACCATATGGTTTCATTTTCCTTGCAAGGTGAAAATTAAGTGGTGTGTGGTTGTTAATTTCAAATTATTGTATCATTCTATCTTGGACTAATGAATGTCATGCCTTAGTGATGCTTTTTAGATGATTCTAGATGTATGACCTAACCTATGCATTGATTGTCAATGAAAGATGCTTCCTAGGCATCATATCACTCGTCAAAGTGGGAATGAGGGGAAGGCTAAGAAAACACACCTATGAATCCTATTGGTGGTCCTCAAGTTATTGATCTCCTTCAAGATATAATAGTAAGGGGCCCTCATCAAGAGGCATCTATGTGTGAGAATTTATAAATTAATGTAATAAAGGTGGATGTGAATCTATGTGTAGATTGAATTCATTTTTAAAGGTGTTGTAATGGTAGAAATTGAGAGATTCTTAACATGTATTTGTGGGTAACTACAAAGTATTATATTTTCTAGCAAGGAGGTACTATAGGACACTTACAATAAATTGGAAGTACTACTAAAAATCACTTGCAACCTAAAGGTAACAATTTCTTGTAAAAAAGTGGCAATGGTACAATGGGTGACTTATATCATATAAAGGTTAGAGGCACTTGCAATTTTATTTGAGATTTAGATATTTATTAACTTAGATTTATTATGAGATGTAGATAGTAGGATGTCAACTAGTGTTTGTGTTTAGCTTGTTTAGTGGTACAATAAATTGGATGAGTGAGTAGCACGTTGTGGTTTCTATATCTAATATAATGACAAAGTATGTTGTAGCTATTCTTGTCTTTAAGGATTTTAGTTATTTTTATAGCTTGTGTTTAGATGTTGGGTTGGGTCTTGTTGTATTTAGAAATTAATACAATATTTAGTGTGACATTAGCTTGGAAAATAACCTAAAATTTCATATATAAATGAAGCATGTTGATGTAAAGTATCATTTTTTATGATGTGGTGGGGATGTGAGAGTGATGTTAGATAAATTTGATAATATGAAGAATGTTGAGAATATGTTAAAAAAGATAATAAAAATAAATGGGTTTAGATAGTGCAATGAAACTATTAGTCTCAAATCCTCTTTGATGGAGATGAGCGGCGAGAGAGGCAAGAACTTTTGTTTCAATGCAAGTGAGGGTGCAACCAAGGGTGAAGCCGATTTAGATGAAGATAATGAGGATGAGATGTTTTTGTTGGAGGATCTTCTTTTTTTTTCATTAGAGGATATCCTTCCTTATGTGGGAAAGCTAGGTGTGTTGTTCCTAGGGCATGTGCAAGTGGTTCCTCTTCACTGCCTCACTTGTCATGTGTGGGAGATGCTTGGTTCAACGGTGGTTTAGTGGTCATTTCTTCTGTGGGAATTTATTTCAGATGGGTCATGCCTTGTTTGTGTTTGTAGGGGGTTGTTTGATGCTATTTTTTCCTTTATATGGGGAAGAGTCGGTGCTATGTGCCTTTCATGCTTTGCTAGGGCTATGTTCTACTTCTCTGGTTTTTCCTGGAGGTTCTCTATGGTGTGTGAATGTTAGGATTTCTCTTCCCGTAAGGTAGATTGGTTGGAATTTTGGCCTTTTTCTGATCCTATTTGATGTAATGGGATAGCTTGGGGGATTTCTATGTTGGCCTACTTTTTAACTAGTTACTTTGAGGTTTCCCTCTACGCATTTTTGTTGCCCTTTTGGTGGTGCTCTTGAGATAGATCTAGCCTTGGGCATCTTGTGGGTGCTCTTGGTTTCCCTTTGGTGGGTTGGTGGTGCCTTCCTTTAGTTGGCTCTATGTTCTTTGGTGTGCAGATTGTGGCTTTTCTACTGTTGGCTAGGTTTTGTTCATGGTGTTATTCTTGGGCCCAATTTGGAACTGTTGTTTTGGTGTTATTGGTGGCCTGTGTGGGGATGCTTCTTTACTAAATTGGTGCAGGGGAGTCTCACCCCTGGTCTTTTTTTATCCTTGTTGCTAGGTTGTTTTCAACTTTGGTGGTTTGCTTTCAAGTTTGGTTGTGGGCTTGTTTCGTGTGGTTGTGGTCCCTTACGGGATGTTGTTTAGGGCTGTGGCTTATTTTGGGCTCGAACTGGTGTGTTGGGGATGAAGGTGTGCTTTCTTGTTTGGTCGTATCCTTGTTACTTCTTTGCATGGTGTCTTCTTGCCTTGGTGGACTTTTTCTGCTTCCCTTTGACCTGGTGCTACCTTCTGGTTGCTCTTTTTTTGGGCTTGTATTGGCCTTTAGTTGGGTTTCCTCTATTTCTCCTCTTGTCTTAGAGGTTGCTTTGTTTATGTCATGGCTCCCCTTTTAAAGTATGTTGATGTTGAGATCTGTGGGGTTTTTAGTTTTTTTTAGTTTTGGTTGATGTCTTTGGAGGTTATTTTGAAGGTTTTGGAGTGTGTGCTCTCTTTGTTGTGGGTTGACTTGATCTTCAAGCTTGGTTTCTCATCTCCATCTCTTCTGAATCCTAAGGTTGTTGTGAGTGCTTGTCCTACTAGAGTGGTTTCTTTTGGTTGGATTCTTCAGATGGTTTCTTCTCTAGAGGTGAATTTTTCTCTTGTTGAGGTAGAGCGTGCTCCTTTTGAGGTGGAGTTTGTTGTAGGTCTAGTGGAAATTCCTCTTCTCCTTTGTTTTCCCCTTCTGAGGCAGAGCTAGTATGAGCAAGATTTGGGTTGCTTTTGTAGTTCAAGCTCTTGGATCTTCCTCTCCTATAGAGGGGGGCCCTGTCCTATGGAGGTGGAGTGTGGGATGGTTTTTCAGATCGGATGGAGTTGCAAGAAGGTTTTTGATTTCTAGTTATTTGTGTTTTTGGGTTTGAGGTCCCAACCAAAACTTGATGATGACTCTCTTTTGGGTTCATGGTCCCTAAAAAGCCTAGTTAAGGGTTTAAGGTCCCTTCAAAACCTTTGGGTTTATGGTCCTAGGTAAAACCCGATTGTATTGGGTTGTGGGCTTTAGGCCCCTACTTGTTGATGGGCTATGGTTGGGTTTGCTGATTATTTTTCTTACAACATATTTGCCTTGTTTTGGGCTATAGGTCCCATAAAAACCTTTTTTTAATGGGTTTCAGGTCCCACCAAAACTTGCTTTCCCTATCAAAAACTATTAGTCTCACATCCCCTAGTAAATAGTTCACAAAAATTATTGTTAATGAGAATAAAGAAAGATAAGTATAATACACAACTTATAATCTTAATGTTTGGTTATCTATTTTTTTTTAATGTGACCTCATTATTTTGTTGTGCACTTAAGCATGAATTGACTTATCTAGGGATTATAATTTTATGACATTATAAATAGACCTGTTATGCCTTGCATAACCACCCCATTTTATTTTGGAAAAAAATGGGCCCCCCTTTGTTTTTGTTTCTTTTTTGGGTTTTTGTTCAGGTCTTAGTATTTGTCTTGTTTTTCTCCTAAGTATTTTGTTCTTT